>CATIWO010465558.1:0-11058 GCA_949673435.1 Macaranga tanarius
AAACATTTTTATTAGTGAAAGATAGTGTTATATTAATATTTTATTATAAAATAATGACAATATTAGTTGAGAGGGTATTAAAGTGTTAGAAAATGAAACCACATACCTCTAAATGTCACGAAAAAAACCACAGGTCTATAAGTGAAAATGTGCCTAACCACAAGGTATGTTTTTTGTACTTATCCCTAATTAATTTTATAGCTCAATTGTGTAAACTTATACAAATTTAGTCTTGGATGCAGTGAGAATAATTTTATATAAATACAACAAAAGTTACAAATTCACCAAAATTTACGGTGAAAATTGGACAACATCTCCCCTATATTTCTAACATACAGTTTTTATAATTATTTGCAATTAACCTACACAGAAGTCATACATTCAAAATCTAACAATGCCCAACAATATAGTTTTTAATTATAAGGCTTGCATTAAAATAAAATACAGAAGTTTTAAAGAAATTTACGTTTCTTTTTGCTGTAAACTTTGAATACAGATTTCTATAAGCCAAAAGCTCCTGTAGAAGTGGAAAAATTGGCAAAGCCTAGCTGAAAAGAGCCCAAACTAGATGCAAAACCGGTTCTGGTTCGATCAAGTCTGGTTCGGTCGGGATTGGTCTGGTCAACTTTGGTTCAGCTGGCTCCAAACTGCCCCTTGTTGTTGAAGAAGACAAGAACACCAAAGGAGACAGTAGCGGTGGCATTGCAACCTTCGACAGCGCCGGCGACAACGAGTGGAGCAGTGGTGGCAGCGGCGTGTGGCAGACCGATCGAGCTGGCGGCGTCACGCGAGGGAGCTTCGGTCGTGTGCAGGGAGCTTCACGCGGTGGCAACAGCGTCATGAGGGCCAGCCATGGCAGCTGCGATGGCGTCGCGGTCTCCTCCGGCAGCATCGGTGGCGTGGGCAAAGGTAGCAGCTTGGTGATTGGCTCCGGTGATGGTCTTGGCACTGGCAATGGCTTCAGGTGAGTGGAAGGAAGAAGAAGGGAAAGATGAAGGAAGAAAAGAGGGGGTGAAAGGAAAAAGAGATGATTTTTGAAAATTTAAGTTGGGGAAAGAAGAAATTTTAGGTTTTTAGAAGATTTTGTACAAGGAAATTTACTACCTCTAGAGTTTAAAATTTGGTGTGAGGAATTTTTAGAGGAAAATTTATCTGCAATAGAGGGAGATGGGTCTGTATAATATTTTTTAGCCCAATTTTGTCTATCCGAAACTTATTCTTGGGCTCATTTTTACTGCCTATCCAGCAGAGCCTATGCGTAGAGTTGAGGTTGAACGACTTAGTAAAAATGCCTAGTAAATTCATCAAATTGTACCTTGGGCCTAGGCATTTTCTTGAGAAAGAAAAGAAGAGGAGGAGATGAAAGAGGTGGAAAGTAAAAAATGAAAAGATAGGTAAAAATTTTCATATAAATTAGTATTGTACTGGCCAAGCTAATTATATGCGGGGGGCATTGTTTATACCCAAATATAATTTTGGGCTTACAATTAAAATTAAGGCCCAAGTGAAGCCCAAAATCAAAATTCAGCCCGTTCCAAATTGCTTGGGGAAAGAAATCGTTGAGTTAAAGTAAGAAGCTTCTAGAGGTAACCAGAAAAATCAAGCAGAGACTGTAGAATTGCTGGAGGTAATCCAAGAGGTGCGCAAATTACAGGAGTCATTGAATGTAATCATGGTAACATTCAATGAGGAATTTGCTCCTGCACCAAGCTTATGGACTATAAAAGGAAGGCAAGCAGCATGGATCAATACACAACCAATCCAATCAACAACAACAATCAACAATCAGCAAATCAACATTCAACATATCCAATTTTTAGCAATTTTCTAATAGTCATTTCCTTTAGCTTATAAGCATTTTTACGCTTTTATTCCAACAGAGTTTGTATTATTACTATTTCAATACAATTTCAAATTTTCTTAAGCTTATGGTCATTACCTCTAGCTTTTTATTATTACCTCTAGCTTTTTATCATTACCTCCAGTATATTTTCATTACCTTCAATGTATTTTCAATTACCTTCAGTGTATTTTCAATTTTCTCAAACGTACTTTCATTATTTTTAGCTTTTTATCATTATTTCCAACATTACCTTTAGCGCATTTATCATTTCTTTTAGTCAAATTACCATTACCTCTAGTAACAATTTGCTATTTACAATCAAACATAAACTTTTACATCATTGGAACTCAAACAAATTATGGTAAAGGCGTTTGGGAATCCGCAATTGTCTAAAAGAAGTCAGTATCTACAAATTTGAAAAATCAATCTTCCCTGGCACGTTCGAAAAATCAATCTTCCCTGGCACGTTCGAAAAATCAATTTTGCTAAAAATTACACCAATAATCTTTTGGCACGCTCGGTAGGACTCAACATCTAGTTTGCTAAGAAATTTATGCCAATAATAATATATAAAAATTTAAAAATATATATCATACATTTAATAAATAATACACATTTAAAATTTTATATTTAAAGAACAAATATTTAAATATTATTTATTTAATACCAAAATACATCAATGTAGTTAATAACTTTAAATATTAGTAAAATTAAATATATGTTCATACATGTATAAAAAGTTGAAAAGCATTAATACATGTATTAAATTTAAATTTTATGTGTTTAAAATTTAATAAATAATATAATACTAATAAAATTTTTAACACATATATTAATATTTTTTTAATTTTAATATATTATAAAAATAATCAATAATTTAAGTAATATAGTTAACTATTAAATATTATATATTATTAATAAAATGTAATATATTTAGAAAAATTAAGAATTTATGTCAATTAAAATTTTGAGCTGAATTTGCTACAAATTGAAAAACGTTTAGTCTTTTTATACAAATATTTAGTTAATGTACCAGTAGGCCCCACATCAGTAGTGTCACCTAGAATGCCACATCAACACCTCCACACTCAATTTTAACCAAAATCAATTTTGGGCTATAATTACTATTAATTTTTCAAATCTAACTACTTTTGCCAAAATTTTGAAAGAACTAAAATTATAACAAATAAAAAAGATTTAAATGTTTTAGATCAATTGGCCATATTTTTAAAAGTACATATAATAACATATATAAGGAGTTCACTTGGAACCAAAATATTTTATGCTTATATAAAGGTTGTTTCCATATAGAATATTGCTACAGAGAAGTCCTTGTATCTAAATTTACCTCACCATGTCAATAGTTATTTACTAGTCACTAATGGTTGCTAGATGAAAATGTAACACAAACTTATTGATTAAAAAAAAAGGTAAAATTACAAAAAATAAAATAAAATAATAATAAGTTAAAGTCAAAATTTTCAAAAATATAATAGTTTTTTTTTTTTTTATTAATTATAACAACGTGTGTTTGTATAAAACATGATATCTTTCATTTTTACATTGTCTTCCTCCTCTTGGCTTTCTATTTTGCTTCCCTCATGTTTTTTTTTCTTCAAATAAATTAAATCTACTCTCAAATGTTATTTTCTTGCTTAATCTCTGTAATTTATTAAAAATTCATCTCTCCAAATAGATGCAAGTAATAGTGAACTTGTTCATTGATTCTTGTGAAAATATATAAGAACCCATAAGAAATCAAGGAAAACTATATTTAGAAGGTTACAAATCATCAAGAATTGTAATGGGTAGATGTTAAATTTTATTATTTTTAGTTCTTAATATTTGGGTAAATTTTGGGTTCTTTTCTTCTTTATTTTATTTTGTTTGTTATTTTTATTTCCATTAGATTGACGTGGAAAAATTCTAAAGTCTTGATATTGATGAGTAGGTGTTCAATGGATTGTTATTTTTTAATTACTGAAGATTATTTTGAGGTTGTTTCTGGGGTTGTTTTGATTTTTTTTTTTTTGGTTTTTTTTAATTTATTCTAGTTGTTGTTTGGTTGTTTTGAGGTGCTGTTTAAAATTGGTTGTTTTTGGGTTACTTTACATTTTTTTTAGTTGTCTTCTGGTATTGCCCAATTGTTTTGAGCTGCTATTCAAAATTAGTTGTTTATATATATATATAATTTTTTTATGGTTATATTTGGTTTCTTCAGACATTAAATTTTATGTGTTATTAGTAATGATGTGGATAAAATAGGTAACTAGTAATTGTTTTATATTTGGTTTATTAGTTTAGCATTTGTATTTTCCACTGTTATATTTGAAAACACCATATTTTTTTTTTAAAAAAGGTCTGTTGGTGTCAAAAATCACAACATTTTTCACTTGTTGCAATTTTATACATAACTTTAAATGTTGGCAAAACTAGCCCAATTTGCAATTTTGTTTGCAATTATAGCACAATCTCACTTTGGTCAAAATTGGAAAAAAAAAAATAGACACTATTGATGTTCAATTACAATTACTCAACATAATAAATTATAAAAATATATCAAAATTAATTAACAAAATAGCAAAATCAACTCCAAATTTTAACAAATTTACATGTCCACCTCAGCTTTTAGGTGTCTATTTTTTTTCTAATTTTGACCAAAGTGAGATTGTGCTATAATTGCAAACAAAATTACAAATTGGGCTAGTTTTGCCAACATTTAAAGTTAAGTATAAAATTGCAACAAGTGAAAAAGATTATGATTTTTGACACCAAAAGGCCAAAAAAAATTGTTAAAACTGTATGTTTAAAAAAAAACAACTGTATTTTAAAAAAAATTCTCCACTTTTAAGTTATTTTTTTAAAATACAAAAAAAAAAAAAAAAAGGTAATACAAACTTGATTTGTGGATCAAATTAGGCCTAACTTTACACCCGACCCTTCTGCCTCAGAGACATAGATTTGAAAAATTGGTGCATTGTCTGAAATTTTTTTTCCAAAAATAGAAAAAAATTAAAAAACTTTCAAAATTGGCTATTGACAGGAAGACAGAACTGGAACAACTCCATTTGAGGATCCAGAACCGCTGGTTTGTTTCGGGTTCCAAACCACGAGAAGGCTAGGTTCACACAATGCTTGTCAGAATTTACAAGAACGTGGCTCCAACATAAAGGTGTGTCCCTGTTCTTCATAGCATCAGTGATCGTTAGCTGCAATAAAAATGTTAAGTTGATTTTCTTGCAATATATGTTTTGCTTAAGTTCAATATTTACACAAAAACTATATTTCAGTAATTAAATTTGCAGACAAATGTATAAGCTGAAGGAGCTCTTCAGAACAGTTTGAAATAGTACAATACAAATGTCCCTGTTACAACAGAAGTGTTCAGATGATGACCTGACCTACAAAGCTGGCTTATCGAATATTTTCCAAGAGATAGTTTCAGAAATATATTAAAGGATTTTGGAAATATGCAAGCACCTACATTCTTTCACATGGATTTCAAAGAAACACAAATTGCTTGTCTGCTTAACTTCAAGGAACAACTGCCTCATAAATATAGAGCAGTACGAACTTCCACATGAAAGTGGGAATAATTTTAAGCTTTGGGAACAATTTGCGAATCATACATCACTTACCCGGCTGACTAGTAGGAGAGCAGTTTCCCCTCTCACTGCCAAAGTCATTGATTTCCATTTCTATCCCATCAGCAAAAAATGAGTTATTGTTCACGCTTGGCTCAGAGCTAGCATTGCTGCTTGTGGCAAGAGGAGAATCCAAAACACCGTTTGTCTTGCTTTTTGTAGATCCCCCTGACCTCACACTGTAAACAGAGGAAGCAGGAATGCTGGTGAGTGGCCGTAGATTACCCGAAATGCTTCGCCTTATATCCTGCTCAGAGAGAAAAACGTGAATAAGTAGAGTGACATAACAACAAGAGTATAAACTCAGGTAAAATATGTACACACAACTAGATCACCACCCAAATAAGCCTGTCAATATGACCAAAAATATTAGCAACAAATTATGAGATGTACATGTCATCAAAGAAATGGGACTCAACAAAAAAAGTTTGTTTGTTAATTCTTTCAACATATCAATGGCTCAAATCTGGAAATTGAATAGCATTATATTCCGTAGACCAAAGAAAATGATGCATACCATATGCCTCAATGCCATATCCAGAGATTTCTTTGAGAGTGTTCTACCAAAGCCTGTGCAATCGAGGGAAGATGACTTTCCACCTGAATTATTATGTACAGATTGATGGTCATCTTGCTTTGGTGGTGCCAGCTTCCTCATATTTACTACTCTTTCAACCATTTTTGTTCCCATGAGTACTGGGTTCACATCATCACTGCCATTGGATTGAGCTCTGCTCTTAGCAGGAATAGATATACGGCTAATGTTTCCGCTGCTGTTTGAGACCCTTCCTCTAGCAGGAGAGCATGATTGTTGTCTTGGTCTTACTTTAGAACCAGCCTCAACAGAAGATGATCGAGCAACTGCACCACCAGGCCTACCCCTTGAGGCTGAAGCTGGCCTTTCTGGCAATGTTCTCAAATTTGGTGGGGCATCAAGAGAGAAACCAGGCATCTCATTAGGTTTCCAAGGCCTAGACTTTACAGTAGGGGAACTGCCACGCATTGGGACTGGATTTTTTACTGTGGTGGAAACAGATTTTGCCATTGAAGATGACCGACCACCAGAAGGAGCAGCCACACCAGGTACACTTGAAGGGACTGACATTTGACGTGTTGGAGTTGCTGATCTTGATGTTGATTTGGAAGCTGGTACTGAGGGTCTTGCAGTTGGTGTTGAAGAGCGCGGAAGGGTCCTGGTAGGAGTCGAAGATCTCACTTGAGGACCCATAGGCTTCGAGGAAGGCAAGCTGGCTCGTGAAGTAGGAGTTGAAGCTCTTGAAGGTTTAGCAGTAGTAGGCAAAGTGGGCCTCCCAGTTGGTGTTGCAGGTCTGGTAGCACGTGTTGGTCCCCCTGATGATGAGGGCCTTCTGTTACTAGTATTTGAGGAGTGTGGTTGAGATGGCAATGTTGTTCGCTTCGATGCTACATTTATCCTTGAAGCAGGTTCTTCCTGGATATTAGTCAACTGCAAAAGCAGGTCGACATGAATTTGCATATAACATAATATGCATGCTCTATACTCCTACAAATGACTAGAAGGAAGAGAATGTTGGAGGCGTGAACTAATGTAATCTCAAAAATAGAGGGAAAACCCCATATCTTATAAAGTTAATGGAGGGTGCTCGTTTAGAGGTTGATCACACCAGTTGACAGAGGCTCAAAAACATTTGATTTTGTACCGAACTGATTAGACTTTCCATTCTTACCCTTGACTTCAGAGCAGTGACACAAGTATTAGACATTCCATTCTGGCTCATTACAGTTTTCTGCGATTCCATCTCCCAAGAAGGAAAAAGCGGGGTCCCAGGTGGTGTAAGAAGCCTGAATGCAAGAGATTTCTCATTAATGCTTAACCAAAAGAGAGACTATTTACCAACCAGATTACCCTGAGTAATAGAAGACAAAATTCATGAGTGCCAAAGGCATTTTCTTTGTATAAATGCTTATAATTTCTAACAGCATGAATAAGATCAGAACTCAGGAACCATCTTCATCGGCAATGACTATGTCATCATTCCAGAATGGACAGCTAAATTAAAATTACCAATAATTTTCAATTGATGATGCTCATTTCCAACTAAAAGATTATATGAACAAATGTTATGAAGTCCATTGTTTTCTCTCAGTATTGAAAAATGGAAACAAAAATTATCTACAAAAGCTTCCTAGTTGCTTCTTTTTTTACCCTTGAGAGATTCTGTAGTCCTACAGGTACTAAATTTATGTAATTTTATTCACTACAGCTAATTTGGATCACAGAAAGAAAGCAGAGAGGGCAAATATATAAATGTATATATTATTTAATATGCTAGTTGTTGATAGCTAGCAAGAATTAAGCATCAAGATTCATTTAAGTAACTAAAATAGAGATCCCTTGAGCTAAATAATCAATTATTGACAATCTAACACTTACTTAAAGTTACAGCTGTCATTAAATGTCTCAGTAATTTAAACTCAAAACATTGCATTTTCAGCCATATGCCTAACCTTACCATTACATGAATCAATCAAACCAAGCATTACTAGTAGTCTCTTACAACAAACATAAAAAATAAAAAAGCATTCTTGAAGAAATGATTAAACAACAGAGAAAATTAAATTACCAATCATAATCAGATTTATCATTCTCGGAGTCCAAAAATTTATCAGCAGCGGTTTTCCTGACTGGAACAGAGGAAACTATCTTAGATATCGGCGACGTAACTGGATTAGTACCATTATTAACTCCTGTAAAATCAATCAAATTAGAGTCAACTGATGAGAAACAAATGTTACACTTGTCGCTCACTGAAGGTAAAAAATAAAATACCTAAAGCTGAAGGTGGATGAGGATCATCAATGGCGGCAGCAGCAGAATCATGAGGAAGAAGAAGAAGAAGAAGATTAGTTTTATGATCCTTCTCTCGTCTCCGCATCTCGAGGAAAAGCGCCAGCTCTTCATCTTTCTCTTTAGTTACCATTTTATTCACTGATTATTGATCAAAAGGATGGATCCACCAATATAAGCTTAGCTAAAGAAACGAAGTAACAGAGAGCTATGAACAGATCTCTATAAAATTTTTGAACTGAACAGTGTAGAGATGGAAGGAGGCTTTATGAAAAGAAGCAGAGAAGATTATGAGGAAATTTGAAGTCAAAGAACAAAGAAACTGCAAAAGCGAAGGGAGGAGAGGTGCTTGTTGAGATGGCTTTGACGAGAGGCGCCTTTACTTTACATATGCTCTGTTAATTGTTTTTTTTGTAGCAGTAGCATTGTTTTATGCAGAAACAACAAAGGGAGGAGGAGAAGGTGGAGGGACGTATTGTTATGGGATGGGAAGGATTTTTCAAACGGCTTTGTATTTTGGTCGTAAAAGTATTTGATATTTACGAATATGCCATTCTTTTTTGCTATAAAAACAAAAATTTGAATTCAATTTATGCACAAAAGTTATAATAATTTGGGTTTTGGATGGAAATTTATAATATGGAAGCTTACAAATTTCACATATTATTTAACACAAAGCGTTGAACTGTTAATTAATACACTGTCTTATATTAATAAATATAAAACATTCATATTTCAATATATATATATATATATATATATATATATATATATAACATTCAACTATTAATATATTAATGACTTTTTTATTACATATATATTGTAATGAATTATACATCAATGATACATTATGAAAGCTAATTATATTCAAAATTGTTATCTTAATTATAAAAAAAAACTGCAAAATATAGAACTAGTGATTGAAGTTAGAATAAGTTAGCCATACTAAAAAGTATACCTAGATCACTTCCTTCCATAGCAAAAATAATGTTTATTGAAAATATTAGTTTTTTTTTTTTATTGAAAATATTAGTTTGATACTGCATCACAGGTAAAAAAAGAAATATCAGTTTCGTATAAGTTAAATCTTTGATACAAAGAAATATATGTAGCAAATGAATATTTATATAGTAAATAAATCTTTATAATACTATATATATATATATATATATATATATATATATATATATATATATATATATATTATCTTTGAATAGTTATAAATGCCAAAATTTTCTTTTATTCTACCTGAAAATTTATTATATAATTTTAGACGATTGGAGTTGATCAATTTGATATTCTTATTTTTGTATAAACTTAATAACTTAAAAATAATTACTTAGTTACTAACATTGTTTGTGATGTAAAATAAAATGAATTTAGAACAATATCATTAATTTATTTTACATCTTATAGAATATTTCACAATTATTAATATTATTAGTTTGTCTTTTATAAATTTGATATAAAAATACTAAATTTTTTGAGTTTATAGATTTTAAATTTTAATATTATCTTTGTAAATATATATGTATTTATTTTTTATTGTTTGAAAAATGACTAATAATCAATAATTAGTTTTTTTTTTTAATTGGGGAGGAAGGAGGCAGGATACTTTGAAAGAAATTATGACATTTAATTATTCAATCTTCAGCAATAATTAGATTAAATCTTTCAAAATTTAAAATAAAAGACAAATAAAATGATATTATGTACAAAATTCTAATAATATTAAAGGCCTGTAGAGTGGCAATATTGTAGTTAAGTTGTAAAAGAGGGAAATTTAAGAGTGAAATAAGGGAAACTAAAAGAAAAAGGAAAAACGCATGTTTTGCCCCTACAAACTAACTTTTTTTTACATTACTCTCTACAAAAAAATTGGCACATTACAACTCTATATTTTTATTTATCAACACATTCGGTAAAAGAGATAACGGCTGTTAAAAAATTCAGTTTGGTTCTTATATTTTTAAAATATTTATTTTTAATTCTTATAATTTTATTTTTAACAAATAAATCTATACAATTGCTAAAATAATTCAATTAAATTTAATAAAAAATTTAAAAATTATATACTTTTTATTTAATTGAGATGTATCTCATATAATTAATACACAATTGTGACAAAAATTAATACATGATAATTTAATCGATAAAAAGGCACATAGGCTATTTAATAAATAAAATACTAGTGAAAATTTATAATATTTTTCAAATAAAAATAAAGCAAAATATTATCACACACAATTATTTTTCTTACAATTAATACTCAATAAATTAATAATTCTATTAATTAATATTTTTAAAGAATAAAAATTTTATTCTATAATATTATCTTTAAACTTATAAATTTATATTTTGTCATATTTTAAAAAATATAATAGACTTTACTCGTATTTGAATAATATACAAATTATAGTTATTAATTACTATTTATATTAAAATTATTTTAAAATTTTTAAAAAATAGATATACAATTAGAATTATAAATCATATAAACTGCTTCTTGAACAACAATTATAAATATATTTATATAAATATGATAAAATTTATATGGATGAATATGATTTATTATATTTCATTTATTAAATAGCTCATACATTTTAGGTAACATCTTTTTCATATATTATTTTTCATTCATATTTTTTAATTTTATAAATATTTAATAAACACTATATATATATATATATATATATATATATATATATATATATATATATATATATATATATATATAAACTTAT
>CATIWO010465594.1:0-16775 GCA_949673435.1 Macaranga tanarius
GCAATTAAGTACTCCTTTATTGTTTTTGTGTTCTCATAAATGTTATTTGTAATCCCCTCAGGAGCAGGTCCACCATTTTCCATGTTATATTTGATTCCAAAATCCTGGAGCCAAAAGATAAAGAGAAGGGGGAAAAGGAAGCTTATTATTTCAAATGAAATGAAACAAGAAAAACTCTAACAAACTTACTTTTTAAGATCGGAAATCAAATAAATATTGATATGAATCTAAATTTAAGGACCAGGAAGTTGTGTCCTCTTTCATTTCAATTAGGAAACGAAGACACAATTGTTCATCACTGTAAGGCATAATGCTTGACATGACAAATCAAACAGTTATCACATACCTCATGTGGACCACCAGGATTATGACTTGCTGTCAATATAAATGCTCCAGTTGCTTTGGATCCCTACCATTCAAGTTCAAAAGCACAAAACATTATGCTTATCAGTACAACTATTGTTGTTGAAGATATATAAACCATTATGCTTAAACAAAACAACTCACATCTATCCCAACTCTTTCACGAATTACTGCTGACACAGCAGGAGTTGAAAGTAATCCATTCTGACCCACCCAAACACGTCTTACACCATTTGCAGCTGACATCTTAATAATAATCTGCCAATTTGACAAAGAAATTTAAAATTCATGTGATTATGTCATTAAGGCATCTCGTACCAGAGTTATGAATACAAGTAAAGCACCAGTAATATCAAAAATTTTCACTTCCTTTATGACATAAAAGATAGATGAACTAATAAGCAGCAGAGAGAGAGAGAGGGAATGAGATGGGAAATTTCAATTTACAGCAAGCATTTAGACCCTTTATGTCAAATATGATACCTGAATCGCTTCCTTTGAGAAATAGCGACCATCGCCAGAAACAACCAGAGTAGCACCTGCTTATAATGCAAAAGCAGAACAACAAAACTTGTAAAGATATAATCCAAGCATTCATCACAGATTATGTCAAAAAATAGCAAAATAAGTATTTTAACATTATGTCAAATGCCAATGCCGTAATGATGGCACAGCATAAGGACAACAACCATTGTTCCGAACTTTTCAATCACATCAGGTGGCTAGTATAGACATCACATCACAACTAAGTTCCAAAAGTATACTTTAGTTAGTGTTCCACCCCCCAATCATTATTCTTGGTTACCATTTCAAGATGTCCAAAAATCTTTTATTCTTCAAGATTCATCAAATACTACGCTTTAGCTTAGAAAAAGTACATAGACTTAGAAATGCATATTCCCTAAAGGATATGGAGCATGGACCAGGATAGAAAACATTTTAGAAATGAAACATATGCCAAGAGGATGAACCTCTAGTTACTTAACCTTAAGGTTGCCCAATTGATTTCCATGCGTATATCTTCACACAGCCTAGTTTTCCAACTACCAAGAACCTAGATGCTCAAGCACAAATCCAATACCCAAGATATGATAAAATGATAAAACTCCATCGGAATTGTATAAGCATGCTATACCATAAATGACAGAACCCACCTCTAACTTTTTGAGCTGTCAGGGCATTGAATGTTGACTGAACAAAATTGTGCAAATAATTAGGCTGCATGAACACTTTCACCTGAAAAACAACCAGCCACCATATCAAATGAGAAAAAAACAATTACACGATAATATTCTAACAAAATAGACACATCACATTTTAGCATACCCTGTCTGAGATTGTGTTTTATAATTAGACACAACAACTAAACATTTACTCTTACTTAAATTTACAATGCCCAATTATTTTATGAACTAATAAATGATCCACTTCTAATTGATTATATTATCAATTACTTGAATTGACGGTAATGAGAATTTTCTCCATGGTTCAATTTTATATTTTCATTTCTTTTTATCGATTAAGTTTAAGTGGAGAGCTTACACATTACAATAAGTTTTTAAAGCTGACCTCTTCCCACCCTATATTTTAACAACATTTCCACAAAATTAGTAAATCAATTTAGTGATGCATAAGAGAATTGGCATAATGCCCCCAATCCTACATATTACACCATTAAGCATAGTATAGTCAAATACTAAACAATCAGCCAAATAAATTCACTAGATCTAACAATGAAATATGCGATTATATATATATATATATATGATGATGATGATGATGATGATGATGATGATGATGAGAAGGCAAATAATGCAAATCAAACAATCAAATAGCTACAAAGTCACCAATGCTTTAAACATAAAAAGAAAATAAATCAACAATAACACATAGTTTTCAACTAATTATTTATTATAATAAATATAATAATATTAATATTAATTAATTAATTAATATACGATCATCACTATGCTTCAGTGATCCAAAGTCCAAACCACTAATAATTCAATAAACAATAAAAAATTAACATTAAACAATCAAATTATGCATGATCAACAGATCAAAATACCGATCTAATCTCAACGGTAACAAAACGGCAGAAAACTCAATCAAACGACGGTTAATTTCAGTAACTTAACGGATCTAAAGAGAAATTGGATATAGAAAATGAGATAAAGAACTGAAACAAACCTTCTTGCGAAGTCCAGAAGTTCCTGGTTTCTGGCCATCGAAAGGCGTAGTTTCCACGCGCGACACCTTGAACACCATTTTTTTTTCTTTCTGTTAATTATGAAAATCAAAGAACTGAAGTTAATGTGTGAGACAGAGAACAATTCGAGATATATATAAATATAGAGATGAAAATGTCAGTTGGATACGTGTGCTTCAATGGCGGAAAGAGGAGAGCAAAAAGGAGAAGAAGAAGAGTAGTGAGGGAGTGGAGATTCAGATGCTTACGAGATAAATGAAACGATGCTGTTTTGTGAAAATGGGGAAAGAGGATGTGGGATTGGGTTTGATTTAAAAGCCTCACGTAATTATTTGGAGGCTTGTGGTGTTGTTTGGCGCAATCTAACTGGCGCATCCGGATCGCTAGTGTGGGGAGTAGAGGCAGAGCGCTTCCCTCGGTTTTTTTTTTTAAAAAAAAAAATCATTTTTAATTTTGTTTACTATATTTAGTTGAATGCTTAGCATATGACTTTTTTTTTTTTATCTTAATCATAATTAATTTAATATAACAGTATACAATATAATAAAATTTTGTTTAAATAATAATAAATCTCTGTCAGCTGATTCAAAAATTATTGATTATAATAATTATTATAAAAAAAATATTATAAATGAATTCTCCTTTTATTTGAGTTTCCTATTACTTAAATTTGTAATCAATAATCCACTTGTATGTACAATATTTTTAAGAATATGGTTCATTTCACTTATTATAGCAAAGATATGATATACAAATTTGTAGATGTGCTTCAATATTACTCCAAAATTCGCTCCAATTTCCCGATAAATCATTGCTTTTATTTTAAGCTATCATGCATGCCCACGAACTCTCATCGCCAAATAATTTATAATATCATTTTCAAATTTTTAAAAAAAAATTCAGTAAGCTGCAATGTTCCTTTCCCATTGGCTTCTTGACATTGTTGCCATTAATGTATCGTTATCTTCTAAATGTTGCTGATTATTATTTTTTTTCTTTTTGGTGTAAGTAAAAGCACCGGGTTATATAGAAGAAAACAAAAGCCAAAAAGTAATAAATCGAATAATTTTTATTGCACTAATAGCCATGATGTTCTGTCATGTAATAATTGTATGTGTGCACAGCAGCATATGAAAGTCTTACCGCATCAGCAACATGCTTAGTAGAACATTTGGTGAAGATCAATAATTCAATATGTCGTTCTGCTCCATATTAATTTGTAAGAGGAATGCTAGGTCTAATAGCGATCACCTGCTGTGAATTTTTTGTCAATGGGAGCATGACTATTTCTTTACTAGGGTGTTTTTAAAATAAGATACACTTATGCCGAGATTGAACAATTTAGTGGTATAACTTTCTTAAAAACATTAATAGATTTTTTTTTTTTTTTTTTGTCTCACTTTCCTTACTAGTTTGACATCGATTCTATTTTTAAAATATTGCTATAAAAATAATAAATGGAGTTTTGTATTTGATTTTGCTCAATATATAGTGATATTAGATTTTTTTTTTTTTATCATTATAAATCAGATGGTTTTTGTCCCAAGCGGGATTGCGGGAGAGCGGGGATGATTCGAATCCCCGCCCTCTACCTTCGTCTAGTAACATTAGAAAAAGTCTAGAACTCCAACAACACGTATGATCTTAAACTAATTGGGCCGAAACACTACCACTAGCACTAGTTATATTTTTGGGCCTTGTCCATTAATTGATTTGCTGCTCAGTTATGATAACTTCTTTTATGTAATCATATTCTCCATGTAATGTAATACGGGTAAACAACAAAGAAGAAAATTATGTACCTAAATTGACCTATACCCTATAAATTTATAGTTCAAAACAGTAATAAACATTAATAAAAAACACAATGTCACATCAATTAAAATCTTTTAATTCTTAATGTAGGTAGATAAACAATCTACCAAAATTTTTTTTTTTTCGTTTCAATAAAATATCATGTCACACAATAGCAATAGTACAATGGTTCACCATGCATATTAAAAGAACGAAGCCAAAAATGAACTGAACTGGCACCGAAATGAACAGGAATCGTAGTCAAAAATCTTGGCAGACTGCAGCAGGTGCACAAATGTGGGAAAAGGGCTTTCGTGTCCTCTCAAGTCTCAAGTCCCAATCCCTTTGTACCATATTAGCTTCTGCCAATGGGACCAGGATCGACATTTAGTATTTTTGAACTGCATCTGCACTTAATAAATTGTACCAAATTTCAAATTTTTAGTCAAACCCGCCTAAATTTTTAAAAACAACCCTCTTTTGTTTTTTTTTTTTTTCGCCCAAGTTCTTATCCAGATTTATTCAAGAAAACATGTGAATTCTTATATTTTTAAGCATGCTGTCCAAAAGGTAACATGATTGGCATATGCTGTACATTACTACCTGTAAAGTTTATATATGTATAAATATTATAAAAAAATAGAAAGCCTAATCCAATGGGCAATTTCACAATAATTTTTCACCAACCCATGTTCTATTAATTAAAAAAATATAACCCGAAAACAACAAAGATACTATTAAAATTTGGAGAGTGAAAGACAAGTAACATGACAAAAAAGCAAAAGTTAAAAAGGGGAAAATTGAAAATGTTAAAGAAAAAAAAGTGATCAGAATCAGTCTGATTTTTGATTTTTTTTACCTTTTTTTTTTTATCATCAATTAAAGAGACATTAAAAGAGGGCTAAGCTAATTAAAGTGCTAATTAAACCTAAACACAGCCTGCTGATAAAAAATTTACATTCGAATTACAGTTACACTAAACCCACCAACCCACCCTCCCACCATTACAACAATGCTTTCACCCTTCACCACATATTAAAGCTAAACATAAACTAACCCAAAAAAGAAAAAAAAGGATAAAAGCTAAAATTAAAAACCATCAATTAGTAGAGAGAGATCATGAAACTAACACAAACCTAAAAAAATCTATAAAAGAATAAAAAAGTAAAATGGCTCTTTCGTTTCCTTTTAACCGGCAACCGGAGCCACCGCAGGCTTCACCTTCGGTGGTCTACCTCTTCCTCTCTTCACACCTTTCGCCTGAGCAGCAGAAACCGACGAGGGAGGAGGTCCAGCAGCCGCGGTCTTAGGAGGACGTCCACGTGGCCTTCCAGTACTTCCAGGAGCAGCAGAGCTGGTCTTTTTCTTCGGAGAAGCAACCGGAGCAAATGGATCTCTAGGTTTAGGAGGACGGCCACGAGGTCTAGGAGGTGAAATCACAGTTCCTGGAGGAATCGGAGCTTTAGGCTTGGGAGGACGGCCACGTCCTCGCTTAGGAGGTGCGTTAGGGTCCGGTTTCATGTAGTTGTTCTTGACCATAACAAGCTCGCCGCTCTGCTTCATTTTGTTGAGGTGATGTGAGAGGAGTGTTGTGTGAGCTGCTGGTAGATCGGGATATAATGTCTCCATTTGTTTCGATATCGCTGACTTGTTTGACCCGTCCTTGTCGTTCAAGCTCTCAATCGCCGCTAAAATCATCTGCCAAAAAAATTCACATTATCAGTACAAATTCACATTTTCAGTAAAAGACGACGTTTTAACCAGTAACTACCTCAGGATAGTGAGGAATAGCTGCCGACTGCTGCTGCAGCTGCAGTGGAAGCTGCAGTTGTTCTTGAGGAACAGGCGGAAGGAGAGGATTAGCGGAATCTCCAATTGTAGCCATGGAAGTTGTTGATGTTTTTTTTTTTTTTCTCGGGAAAATCTAGCGAGAAAGTGAAGGAAGATGAACTGTTTGGTTATGGAGAGAAGAGTGAAGTGAGAGCAAAGACGAGGGATTTAAAAAGGAAAGGGAAAGGAAAAGCATGTAATGAAGTTGAAGAATGATCCAACGGTCAGGGGTTAATAATTTTGGGTGAGGATCTAACGGTTAATGTTTGATACTAATAGTATCACGCGGATTGATGACGTGGTCATGAACTTCCTCTGGATTTTGAGATTTGTGAAATTGTTAATTTACGAATTTGTCCCTGTTTTTGAATTATCTCAATTTCTTGAGCGTTTTAAAAACATTTTTAGATTTTTTAATGTGTGATCTCACAGTTTCCAGATTCTTACGTGGCAAATTTTAATTGCACAAAGAAAAGGTCCAGTGTAGCGGTGTAACTAATAGAACATCGACACGAAATGAGACACAGGTGAGATTGAACTGATGTGATTATTTGATGAGTTTTAGGACCGGGATCCGCATCCAAGTGCGGAAAGCGGGGCCCGCTTCTATGTCAAATGGTTCTCTGTGTTAGCGTAGTACATACACATTGATGTTGCCTAGGGAGAATGGAATTGAATTGAAGAGAGAGGTCCAGCTTGCAGCTTGGCACTATGAAGAGCTGGCGCAGCAGACAAAAGGGGAGGTGAGAAAACTACAGTCTACAGCACTGACCAGCAGGATCCTCATGGAACCATATGATATCAGAATGTCCATAACCATAGCCAATTATTTGCCGTAAATAGAAATTAAATTGAATTATTTTCCTAGTTATTAACATAAATCAAGTAAATTCCATTCGTAATCCATCGCTTGTCTTATAATGCAGAAAGTTAAAGCTTCGTATATTAATTAAGCTCGTGTATTTGGCGATGGTAGCACAAAATTTTCAGCATTTTGATAAGGATAATGATAGGTGTCTCTTAGAGAGATGGATTTTGGTGTCTCTCTAAGAGACACTTTTACCAAAATGCCCATGCCATTTTTTTTAATTATAAAAATCTAAAACCTAAAATGGAAATGAGTGAACCCGTCGTGTCATGATTTAAAAACCTATATATTATAATTTATTTATTTTTTTATTTTTTTTAATTTTAAAAAAAAAGTCAGGGGCATTTCAGTAAAAGTGTCTCTTAGATAGACACCAAAATCCATCTATGTAAGAGACACCAATCATTTTCCTTTTGATAATGGTGTGCTTTTGATCAACTGAGAAAACTCTGGCTGCCATGCGTACGCATATATTACTGCTGGAACTCGAGCATTAGAGCCGAATTTTGTGAATGCACTTTTCCAATATTTGTAAATCAAAGAACCAATGTTCAAAACTATCTCATATTTACTGACTAATTGCATCTGAACATTTACACACTAGGACTAATTTTGATATACCACAATTGTTATACGAAGAATACCCAAAATTTTCGATGCATCTAAGTTTAGCTTTCCATTGGCCGCTTACCATGGGGATCTAATCTTCGGATGGTAGATGTTGTAGCAGTTGTGGTTGACGCTGTAGCAGAACTCATAGATGCTGTAGCAGAACTCATAGATGCTGTAGCAGTATTAGTGTTTAAGGTTGAATCAAATGCGCGAGAATCGGAATCACCTGATGATCCTGCAGTTGAGGTCATTCCTGGTGGCCTGTGCGATCTTCTATATCTGGAACCAGGTACACCAGGCCTTCTTGGTTCTTCTAGATTGCCAGGTTTCTTTGATAACAAGGTAACTACACGTCGCATAGTTGGCCGTGACTGCGGATCACCTTGCACGCATAGCAACCCTATGTGAATGCACAATTTTACTTGGTCCATGGCTGCAGATGATGCTAAAGTTGTATCCAGAATCTCCAAACTCCTATCCTTTTTGTGGAGCCTATATGCCTGCACCAACAATAATAAAATTATGCTTTAAACAAATGAAGGCCAAATATGACACTTGAGCAAAGTTGCAAACTTTGTAAAGAAGCTCTACAGAAGGTTTTACTAATTAACCGCAAGTCGAAGCTGGAAAAGAAATTTGGCTGCCTCTGTTACACATAAGCTTGTCTATGAGTGTCAATTGGATATCATCAGCTGCTAATTATGCACCCTCAATGTGACTCAACTTATCAGATCAAAAGTAATTTTGATCTAACTACCATTTGCATCAATCCTTGCCAAGACCTCTACACTGACAATGACATCACACAGCCAAAATGTTCTAATACCATACAACATGTGAGAGATTGCCTTTTACAACGAGACTATGCATGGTTCACAAACCAATTTTGGTTTATCCTAGGAAAGATTTCACTTTCTTAATGTCATTAGCTTTGAAAATTTAACATTGAAAATTAGATTTGAAATTCAATGCTTGCACCAAAGAAAGCTGATTTGCAGAAACATGAGGATTGTCAAGCAAGAAGGTCCAGAATAAATATAAGTCAACAGGATTGGGCCACAGTAGAAGATTTTCATTCTTTAGTATTAAGATATAAATAATCAATGAAATGACAGCTTACTAAACAGAGGAAATCAGAGTCTTACCCAGTCAAGAAGATTTTGAGCCTCAAGCGATTGATTGAATGTTGAATTCCTCTGGCCGGTTATAAGCTCCAGCACTAAAACGCCGAAGCTAAATACGTCTGCCTTAACCGATAAATGCCCATGCATGACATACTCTGGAGCCATATAACCACTGTTGCCAATTATAAGTACATTTGTTATATAAACTGACCAACTCTGAGAATATCATATTATAATTTAGAACAAATAAATAAAACAATTGTGTCATATGATATGATGCTTGGGCATACTTTGTACCAGCAACACGAGTGTTGACATGTGTTTGATCTTCAGGAAAGAGGCGGGCCATTCCAAAATCAGCAATCTTGGGAATCCACTTGTCATCGAGTAAAATATTGCTAGCCTTGATGTCCCGATGAATGATGCAATTGTGTGAGTCCTCATGAAGGTAAACCAATCCGCGCGCAATACCAGTTATTATATCGTACCTTCGCTTCCAATCCAGCTGTTCTCTTTTATTGGATTCTGTATGAAATCATCACTATTGTCATTTTCTTCAGAAATTTATAAATTCAGAATGCTGATTAAAAAACTTAAGCAGAACAGGTATGATATAAACTCATCCTTTTTTTGGTTGTCAGTATATCAACACCGTAGTTAAAGACAGGTAGAAACTAGAGGGGTTGGGAAACTTTCCTTCTACTTTCAGCCACCATGAGGTATTAAGCCAACCAAAAAATTACTTTTGCATATTAAAGAAAACGATAGAAAATTAGGGAATGATCCAAAATGTTGGTACCATAAGTCATAGAAGGAAAGTACCTGTATTTTATTATAAGATCAGAAATCATGTTCGTGACCCATAAACAAGTAAAGAAAAGCTTGAATATATGGCATAAAGAAATAATAAGAAAGCTACAACTATATGTTGAACTGTCTCACATACTACATAGCATACAGGTAGTTCATCTATTGCTAGTTTCTGTGAACTAGATCCTTCAGTACAAAACAACTGCCAATTCATCAGAAGAAACTTTGCAGAATTCATTAAATTTTTTCTCCACCACCTAGAAACAGGTCAAGCAATTGCTCATATCACTGTTTCATTACACATTTTACATGTTTTACCTTTACTCTTTCCTTAAGGTTTGGATGCCAGAGTTTAAGATTGAGTATGCATTTAAAATATCAATTTCAGCTCTCTTATTGGCAATCTTCAGCCGGCTCCAGATTCAGTTATTGGTTCTGGAGAATAATGTTCAAGTCATCTTCTATGCTAGTTGATATAGTTTGTCTGGTTACGCCAAGCAATATACAAATATTTCTGAAAAAAGGTTGATAGTCTAGGAAAAGAAAAGTCTCTTATTTTGAACAAGTCTGGTTAATTAAAGCAGATTGATATATAAATGAATGCATATTATCTGGCAATTGAAAAAAGCAATATCCCTCAGAAATAAAATATCTTAAATTTGGTCAACCAAGCAAACAGGTAGACATTTTCTGGGATTCTGTATACCAGACAAAATGTTAGACTCGACCAAACAAAAAAATTAAGAAACTCAGCATATTTATGCGGTTTATGTAAGCATTAAAAGAAAACCTCAAGAAATCATTCGAAAATTTAAACACGTGCAACAGTCAACGTACACTTATAAATTGTCCCACTTTGAAGGCAAAGATAAAGGCACTCAAGTTCCTTATGTACGTTAAAAGATTAGCTAAAATACCCCTAATATTGATTCTGGAACTTAAACATGTTGCTGTTGTCTGGCTAAACTTCATCCAATTTTGTAATCGCACAAGGCAAATAAGGTTCAATAGCATGTAGAAACAGAAAAGGTTCAGGTGCTTACTGAAGAGAAGCTTGTCAAGGCTCTCATTAGCAACATATTCATAAACCAATAGCTTTTCTGTTCCATGAGCGCAATATCCTAACAAATTTACAACATTACGATGCTGGACACGTGCTAAGAGCTTAGCCTCATTCATGAACTCCTTCTTCCCTTGATTTGAGCTGTGGGACAACTTCTTTACAGCAATGTCTCTCCCATCATCCAATTTTCCCTATTTAAAACATTCCACAAGTTAGAAAAAGCCTTAATTACCAAGAATCTATAAGCCTATGTTTGGTTGGATGGAAATGGATGGAAAAGAAAAGAAAAGAAAAGAAATTCAATTGCTTACCTTTCCTTTGTTTGGACAATCAATAGAAGAAGGAATTGGCAAGAAATGAAATGAAATTTTAATTCCAAACCATGAATTTTCTATCAAAAAAATTTCTCACCATTTTGGTGAGAAAAGGTGGGAAATTCAATTTCCCACCATTCCTTTCTTTTCCCATCTAATTTCACACCAACCAAACAAGCCGAAACTTTGGACTAATCAGGATCTTGATTCAAGCTAAGGTATAGAACTACACAATAATTTTTTCAAATTATCTACATCCCTATTGTCTTTCTTGTACAGAGTATGAGCATAAAAATGCCATGGACACGAAATCAAATGGTAAACGCTATTGAAAATGAAGATACTAACAACCATCAATTCCTTAAACAGAATTTGTGACTCACCAAAACACCCAGTTACAAATAGATAGAGTTAAGAGGTTTACCCTATATACAGGTCCAAATCCTCCTTCACCAAGCTTGTGAGTAGAGTGGAAATCTTTAGTAGCAGAGGCCAAAGTATCAAATGTAAACTGCTTCTGTTCTTGTGCAGCAATCTTGTCCAATTCCTCTTCAGTTTGGCCCTCTAGTTTAAAAAAAAAAACAAAACACATGTAAATCAAGAAACCACAGATAAAAAGAATCAAGAATTCAATCATAAAGAAAGCAAGAAACAATGGAGAATTCAGTTAAAAAGAAAAGAGAGAAGTGGGTACCTTTGCTTGAACTAAACTTGAAAGTCTTGATCAGATTGTTAAAGAAATTCTTGGACTTTGTCATGGTTTTTCAAGAATTGATAAGAATAATAAGCCCATGGGAAAGTAAAACAAGAACCAAAAAAGATAAATGAATTAATAAACACCCAGAAACTGTAAAATTCTGAAACGAAATTTCTTGATATTGATTAATGGGGGAGCAGTTGAGAACTTGGTATTAACAAAAGGGTAAGAGAAGAAGAAGAAGATTAGATCAAAAAATAGTTTCGATGGTCTTGATGTTATTTGTTTTTGCTTCTGCTACCCTAAGGTAAAATGTGTTGACCTCTGACTGACCAGACTCTGCAAAATCTTAGTTTATTTTTATATTTTAATTTTTATTGTAAAAAAAATAATAGTCAATACCATGTTCCCATTCCATCTAATAAACAATAACATCATTTTAATTTTATCTGAATTTTTTTTATCAATGCGATAGAGATTCAACAAGCTTTGGTCAAGTGGTTAACGCGAAGGCCTTGGGATCTCAAGGTCTCGAGTTCACAGCGATGTTAAAAGTCAAAAAATAAATATTTTTATCTATACCCATTAAAATATATATACACATATGTTAATACTGGGATATTTGAAAATATTTATAATTTGACTATTGTGATTTGTATTTAATTAATTTTTTTAATAAATGAAGGATTAATTTTCAATATTTATATTCAGAATTATTTTCCAATGTAGTGTTCAAATTTACTTTTTCAAATGTATAAATCAGAAAAAATTTATTTGTTAGTCAACTCAAAAAATTTAATATAAGTATCTGATATCTTATAATTTGTGTTAAAAAATTTTGAAGTATAAAAATAAAATATATTTTTTTGCATATTTTATATTTAACTAAGTAATATAAATATTAGTATTAATTAATTAAAATAAAAATTAATTGTTATATATTTAAATATAAAACTTTCAAAATAGTTTCATTAGCTAGCCTTGTGAGAAATATAAAAACAGAAGTTGGAACATTTCAATTGCTTTTAGGCAGCATTTCAGAATAGACACACTATTATTTTTTTTTTTTAAAAAAAAAAAAAACCACGCGCTCATCATATATAATTGCAAAAAGGCAGCTTCCTTTTGCGAGTTTTTTTGAACTCTTCCGTGCATGTTTTTTTTTTTCTAGAAAACAAAAAAAAAACAATAATATGTTACATAAAACAATTTTACATATATGAAATAAATTATTACTATTTTTTACATGCACGTTTATTCAATTTTAATGATAACCCATCCACCCCCTTATTAATAATACTAATAATAATAATAATAAGCCTTCTATACAAATATTCCTCACTCCAAAAATTTGGTTATGTAATTAAAATATTTTTCCATAGGTGAATTCTAACCATGGTGTAATTTGTCTACACAATTTAGGATTTATTTGGTTAAACTGTTACTAAGAGCTGATTGTTAGTTGATAGCTAATTCTTATTAAATGTTTGGTAAAATTATTTATAATCATTAATGTTTATGTGTTTAATAACTATTATATATATTAATTAATTAGAATTCTCAAATTTTACATTTATTGTTAGTCAACTATTTATATATTCAATTTCATTTAATCATGTATATTAATTTAAAAATTATTTTATATTTATAATGTTTAAATATTAAAAGTAATATAATTGAATACAATAAAATTATATAATAATTTTTAATATATATGTATAAATAGTTGTTAAAATACAGATAAAAATTGTTATATAAAAAATGAATATAATACTTGTATATCCTTAAATAATTATTTAGAAAAAATATTAATAAAATATGAAAGAAATAAAAAAATTAACTAAAAAAGTATGGAGGGAAGGAGTTAACATATAAAAATATAACCATTAGTTTAATTTACATAAATTAAAAAATTAAAGAATTATATTTAAACAAATAAAAATAATTAAGTAATTATTTTTGAATTAATGAAGCTATTCATGAAAATTTTGAAATTAGAGCTGGTATAAATAGATATTTTAACAACTATCAACCACTATTTAAAAAATATATATATAACTAAACAGTATTATATATATATTTGAAATTTAATAGTTATAAGCTTCCTTTCTGGACTATTGTAAAACAAGCTACACAACAGAATTAACGAATATCCAAATAAAGATTTTCAAAAAAAAAAATAACATAAAACTATCGAAATTTGAAGATTTTGAAGAAAAAAGATAAGAGAATGTGATTGAGATCAACATACCTCTGTCATGTTTAAGAATTGGAGAGTTGATGAAGAAGTTAATATTGACAAATGAATTTCAGCCCGGCAGTGGTGGTGATAGTCTGGCTTTGATCGTTAATAAGGAAATGGATCAATATGGCTTAATGGTTTTTGATTGCCGGTGTAGTAATAAAATATACGGAAGAAGAAGAAAAAGTGCTAGAAGCAAAGGAAAAAAAAAAAAAAAAACATATATATTTCTCATACGCCAAACACTACCTTAATGTCTTGATTGGAATGCTCATCTTTTTGTTTGACTAATTTTTTGCCTTGCAATAAACCTACTAAGCTAGTCGCTATGCATTCATTACACGTTAATAACATAATTAGTATCTTTGAGGTAGACTAAGATAGGAGTAAATTTTAATATATATATATATATATATATATATATATATATATATATATATATATATATATATATATATATATATATGTGTGTGTTATGTATAGACTCTAAAGGATTATATAATTAAAGAAAAATTGACGTTTTTAGGTAAAAATATAAAAAACGCTATGTAAAATTTTTGTTTCAGAGTGTGATGGTTCATTTGCAATTAAAAATATAATTTTTTCACAAACAACTAATAGTTATAAATCTCTTACACAATTCTAACGAGTATTAAACAGTTTAAAAAAACGTTCAATCGCCACTAGTTTTGAAGATATACTTAGGATTATATAATTACGACTTTAAAACATAATTAAATAATTTTTAATGGTGATGACAGGCTGCTGTGAAGACTGCCTGTCGAGCTTGGTTCTGCAAGGCAAAAGAAAGTGTTAAGAGGATCGTCGACGGGACCTCTCCGACGCTCAAATCAATGTGAGTTCGACTTCTATGGGAAATAAAGTTGTGGGTAGTAGAGTAGAGGAGTTACCTTTTAATTTTTCTGTAGTGTTGTTTATACATGGAGGCTTGTTTAGGTTTCCTTGCTCCCCAAGTTTGACCCATAACCGTTTTTCATGCAGAGTGCTTCAATGGGTAGATCTTTTGCAGCCTTCTGCAGGCTTTTGTCGTCATCCGAACCATGTGTATCATACTATTTAATGTGTGTGACGTAGGTCTAGGAAAACGTTCCCAAGCTCCTACCTAAGTTAGGTGGAGATCAGGTCGGTCTTCAAGGAGATTTATTCCGGTGACCAGCAAATCACACAAACAACCAGTAGATAAAAAATCATACGAGTTTAGTTGTAGGTGACAGAGTTGAGTAGTTACCTTTTGATTTTCATGTAGTATTGTTTATATATGGAGGCTTGTTTAGGTTTTCTTGCTCTCCAAATTTGATCCATAACCGTTTCTCGGGTAGAGCGCTGCAAATGGTCTTTTTGCAGTATTCTGCATGCTTTTATCGTCATCCGAGCTATGTGTATCAGGCTATTTAATGTGTGTGACGTAGGTTCAGGGAGATGTTCCCAAGTTTCTGGCTAAATTAGGTGGAGATCAGGTTGGTCTTTGGTGCAGACCAATAGTTGATCTTCAAGGAGATTTATTCCGATGATTAGCAAATTACACTAACAACTAGTAGAAAAAAAAATCCGAGGAGTTTAGTTGCCGGTGTTTTAGGCCTCCTATCACCAAATGGTTAATTAATCAATATCGTGGACTTATTTTTAGTAGTCATATCTCACCAATATTGTACCAAACATGATGAAAATGAATAATTTCATGAAATATATACCAACGATTAATTTCCTGCAAGCAAGGGAACTTTGAGAGTGAGTAAGTGCACAGTGGCGGCTGAGAGATATTTTGAATGTCAAATTCTCGAAGTTATATATAATTGCAAATGCTTTATGAAATGACATTAAATAATGTGATGGGTTATGGGTGCATCCAACATTTTGCTATTGGGCAATCAATTTGACACTAAGTTTCTTCTTTTGCTATTTTTCAACATTTGAAGGACAACTATAGAAACAGGTGGTTTGATTTTGGTGGGGGTTGAAAAGTTGTTAATTAATAGTACTTATTATTTAATTAAATAATTTAAATAAAATTAACATAAATAAATTAAAGTAACTTAAATGTATTAATTAAGTGATTATAATAAAACGAGAATCACAAATTAATTAAGTACATAATTTTTTTTAAGAAAATAAAAACTCAGTCTCATTTTAATTTTAGTTTGACATTTTTAATAAAAATGTCAAATACCATATAAGTCTAACCGAAACTTTTTAAAAGTCAACATTTATATATACAAAATATAGATTGAATGACAAGTAAGTTATACATGAACATGAATATATTCATGTTCATGTAGTGGGTATGTTAAATATCACTACTAGAATCCACCGAATTACCGACGGATTTTAGCGACAGAAAAATTTTCGTCTCTAATTACCGACGGATTAGCGATGAATTTTTTTTCTGTCGTTAAAAGCCAACAAAAATTCGGGCGGCAATTCTTGGCGCCCGAAATACCGACAAAAATAGCGACGGATAACTAATCCGTCGCTAATTAGCGACGGATTTAGTTATCTGTCACTAAAAATTAGAGACGGATAACTAAATCCGTCGCTAATGAGCGATGGATTTAGCGACGGACAAGCTGTCCGTCGCTAAATGTGTAGGTGTTAAAAAAAAATCAGACAACTTTTCTCTCTCTCTCTCTCTCTCTCTCCCGATCGGTTTCCTTCCCTCCTTCCCCTGCGCGCCGGCCGCCCCTCCACCGCTGCTGCCAGCCGACCGACGCCGGCTGACGCCTCCCCTAAGCTCCCCCCCCCGGCCCCTTACCCCCCCGCCACCCGCCCCAGCCCTCTTCCCCTCGCGCGCTGCCCTCCCCCGATCTCCCTCCCCCTCTCGCGCTGCCCCA
>CATIWO010465640.1:0-12582 GCA_949673435.1 Macaranga tanarius
TGTAATAAAATTACTTAAAAATCAATTATATTTTATATTAAATTAAAAATTTTAATTAATATAATATATTATAGTAATGACATAATAGATAGTGGTTAATTTGTATTAATATATAGAAAATTAGAACTATATTATTTAATCATATCTTTTTAAACATGGCAAAATAAAACACTAACTTATAAATCTTGGCAACTCGAAACACCGATAGAAATTTCGGTGATAACTTTCTGACGTGGCAGCCGAAATTTCTATCGGTGTTCCGAGTTGCCAAGATTTATAAGTTGGTGTTTTATTTTGCCAAACTTGAAAAGATGTGATTAAAACGCTAAAATCACGAAAGTCATGAATTTATTTGTAAATAATTCATAAATTAACTTTAACTTGTACAATTTCCAATGATTATAATTTACATAGCTATAGATTATATTTAACTGTAATTTTCATATTTCTAATAAAGTTTTTATAGCTGTTCATATAGATTGTTGTAGTGTACACACATATCATAATGACACACTAATATAGTTATTTTTTAAGGACACTAATTTAGTTATTTACATGAAGTTAATAATGATAAACTATTTTCTCAAAAAAAAAATGATAAGCTAAGTGATGGAATATGGTAGAAGACATTTGGTGTGAATTCTTATTATTCAAAAGCCTCACATTTTATTAATCCTTAATAACTTTATATGTCATCATAATATGAATGCACATTACAACAATCTATATATATAACTATAAAAAAATTATTAGAAACATGAAAATTATAGTTAAATATATTATATATCTATGTAAATTACAATCGTTGGAAATTGTATAAGTTAAAAGTTAATTTATGGGTTATTTGCAAATAAAATCATGACTTTCGTAATTTTAGCGTTTTAATCACATCTTTTCAAGTTTGGCAAAATAAAACACCAGCTTATAAACCTTGGCAACTCGAAACACCGGTTGAAATTTCGGTGATTATAATCTGACGTGGCAGCCGGAATTTCTATCGGTGTTCCGAGTTGCCAAAATTTATAAGTTGGTATTTTATTTTATCAAGTTTAAAAAGATATGATTAAATCGCTAAAATCGCTAAAGGTCATATTTTTTTTTTTGCAAATAACCCTAATAATAATAATAGAGATAATTATCAACTATTATATCTTAATAAAAATAATACATAAATATCACACCAATTCTCTACACACCCTTAATGATCTTAGATTATTACACAGTAATCCTCAACTTTCTATTTTGACAAATAACTCCAAATTTTCTTAGCAATTATACCCCTCTATTCCAACATGCACATATCCACACTTAGTATGGTCCATAATTCTACTCTATATAGCATGAAATTAATATACATGAACAGTATTCTAAAAACACGGATGTTACACTTCTCCTACTGGGTGGTGTCTCCTCTATCTTTGTCAACTCCTACACATAACCATATATTAATCTCACATAGAAAACATGGCACTTGCACCCAAACCTAACCAGGTGCAACTTAATGCTCAAAGTTTGATATATACAAACAATTCACACACAAATTCAATGACCAAGATTTTTCTACTGATGCTAGTACTATGAGTTACTATCCATTTCAATTAGAATTACTCAATTCGGACATGTATAGAATTATTTATGAATTATTAAACAGAATCAGGTAACACAAAGCCACCAGAATGAGAAATAAAATGTCGAGCTCTGATAGACCCTCCTAACAATGGATTCAGTTCAAGTTCAAAATTTAAAAGTTATAGAGAACTCTCTAAAGTTTCTATAGCATCTAATCTTGCTTAATTTGGAGCTCTACAACTCTAGTTATGGCAAAAAACCTAAGACTAATAAAAGAAGAAAACAAAGCACGAATTTTGCAACAATCAAAACTTAACTCTAATTAACAAAAATATATGCATAGCTTACCAATTGCTGCTCCAATTACTTATAGACCTCCTAGAGCTTCCCAAAATTCTTATTAGATGAGTAGAGCAAGATCAAAGTCTCTCAGAACTTATCAAAAATCACTTTCCTCTCTTCCTAATAGAATTTCTTCTCTTTTTCTCTTCTTCTCTACACACATATACATATACATACACACACACACACACGCACATATGTACCAATCATAAGCTTCTACTTGTGTATATAAGTGTCCCCTTAATCATGCTTGGTCTTAATTAAAGAATAAAAATCTAGATAATTATGAAGATTTATCACCATAATATCCTTCCACCCCTTTAATAAAATAAAAATATTACATAATTACCCCTAACTTTCTATTGTGTCAATTTACTCCCATTATCATTGCAATTAGGTCTTTCTCTATAACTCATAAACATACCCAAACTTAAATAAAATCCATTACTCTAGTTTATATGTTATAGAAGGTATGATGCATGGATAACGTATTTAAAGTGCGGGTGTTATATTTCTCCCCTCCTTAAAGAAAATTTCATCCCTGAAATTAACTACTCACAACTTTTAGAAAATAAGTATGGATATTTCTGCTTCATTTGTTCTTCTACCTCCCATATAGCCTCTTTAGGAGAATGATGGATCCATTTTACTTTTACTATTAGAATTTATTTATTCCTCAACTGCTTCACCTTTCGATCCAGAATTTCTATTGGTACTTCCATATACGTTAATCCTTCAGAAATCTCTATTTTTAACTCTTGTATAACATGGCTAGGATCCGATCTATACCGTCTCGGCATAGATACATGAAACACATCGTGAATAGAAGATAGTTCTCTTAGTAAAGCTAGCTTATATGAAAAAATAGTCCTACTTTTTCTACAATTTCATATGGTCCAACATATCTTGGACTTAACTTCCCTTTCTTGCCAAATCTTAAAATCCCTTTCTATGGTGATACTTTCAAGAAAGCCTTCTCTCCAATGTTATACTCCATTTCCCGGTGGTGTTGATATGCATAACTTTTCTGACGGTCTTAGACCACTTTTAAACATTTCTTAGCCTTTTGAATTTTGTTTACCATTTCTTGTACTAAATTTGGACCTTTAAGTTATCTCAAGCCTTCAACATCCTAACATATCGGGCTTCTGTATTTTCTCCTATACAAGACTTCATAAGGTGCCATTCCAATGCTGGAGTGATAACTATTATTGTATGAAAACTCCATCAATAGTAGATGATCATCCTAATTTCTTTTGAACTCAAGTACACAAGCTCTCATCATGTCTTCTAACGTTTGAATAATTCTCTCTGATTACTCATCTGTTTGTGGATGAAAGGCCGTACTGAAATGCAATTTTATTCCCAAGGCCTTCTGTAAGCTTCTCCAAAAATATGATGTAAATCGCGGATCTCTATCGGATACAATTGACACAGGAATCCTATATAATCTTACAATCTCAGAAATATACAAAGAAGCCAGCTTATCCAAAGAGTTATTTAATTGGATAAGTAAGAAATTAGCTGATTTGATGAATCTATCAACTATTACCCATACAACATCATATTTTTGAAATGCATGTGGCAACCCAATCATAAAATCCATCATTATCATCTCCTATTTCCATTCCGGTATCCTCAAAGGTTGCAATTGCTTGATATTCCGCTTTCACCTGTTGACAAATTAAGCATTTGGCCAAAAATTTCACTACATCTTTTCTCATTATTGGCCACCAATAGAAAGGCTTCAAATCCTAATACATTTTAGTACTCCCCGGATGTATAGCATATGATGTATTATGAGCTTCATTCATGATTTGACTTCTTAATTCCCTGATATCCAGAACACACATATGATTGCCAATCACCAATATGCCATCCTCCTTGATTGCAAACTGAGTGTTGTCTCCGGCTTCCACTTTCTCTTTCATCCTCTTTAAATATGAATCTTCCATTTGGGCACTTCTAATTTGATCCACCAATGATAATTTGATTTGCAAGGTAGCCAATAAATGATTTTCCCCAACATTGAGAGAGACATTCATCGTCTGCAATGCCACTAGATTCTCCCTCTCATAGTAAATTGTTCCAGCAGTATTCTCTACAGTTTTGTGACTCAAAGCATCAGCTACTACATTTGCTTTTCCTGGATAATACTCAATAGTGCAATCATAGTCTTTTAATAGTTTCATCTATGTTCGTTGCCTTAAGTTTAACTTCTTTTGAGTGGAAATGTACTTTAAACTTTTATGATCAGTGAAAATGAAAAATGTTTCTCTATATAAATAATGTCTCCAAATCTTCAATGCATAAACAATGATGGCTAACTCCAAATCATGGGTAGGGTAATTCACCTCGTGAGGCCACAACTGTCTGGAGGCATAGGCTATTACCTTTCCATTTTATATTAATACACCCGAAGCATCAGTATATACTACAAAACCTCCATTTCTGGTTGGTAATGCAAGCACTTGGGTAGTAGTAAGTACTTCCTTTAACCTCTCAAAACTTCGTTGACATGTTTCGGTCCACCAAAATTGCACATTTTTCTTTATTAAATTCGTTAAAGGCCTTATAACAACAGAGAAACCCTTCATAAATCTTCTATAGTATCTAGCTAGCCTTAGAAAACTCCAAATCTCCGTCACATTTTTTGGAGCTTCCCACTCCATAATAGCTTTAATCTTCAATGGGTCCGGTTTTACATCTTCCCTCGAAACTATGTGCCCAAAAAAAGTAATTTCTTCCATCCAAAATTCACATTTGTTGAATTTATCATATAATTATTTATCCTGCAATATCTATAAAGCTATTCAGAGATGTTATTCATGCACTTCCTTGCTCGGGGAATAAATGAGGATATCATCAATGAAAACGATCACAAACTGATCTAAATACTATTAAAAAGTTTTGTTCATCAATGACATGAATGCTACAGGTGCGTTAGTCAATCCGAATGGTATAACTAGAAATTCATAATGCCCATATTGTCTTAGGAATAGAATGTTCTGCCACTCGAAGTTGCCAATATCCCGATCTCAAATCTATCTTCGAGAACACTGTAGCATCCTTCAGTTGATCAAGCAAGTCATCAATCCTTAGCAATGGATATTTATTCTTCACCGTGATTCTATTCAATTGTATGTAATCTATGCATAGCCGCATGCTATCATCCTTCTTCTTTACAAATAAAACAGGAGTTCCCGATGGTAAAATACTTGATCTGATAAACCCTTTCTCCAACAACTCTTCTAGTTGCTTCTTCAGTTCTTTCAACTCCATAGGTACCATTCTATATAAAGCAATTGATATTAGTGCTAACCCTGGAATAGTTTCAATCTCAAAATCTACTTCTCGGTGTGGAGGTAATCTCGGTAATTCATTTAAAAATATATCAAGAAAATCTCTAACTACATGTATATCTATTACCCCTAGACTAACATTTGTTGTATCCATAATAGTAGCTAAGTAAGCCTTACACCCATCTCGCATTAAATGAAATGCAATCATTGCTGAAATTAAACAAGCAAGTATAACTTTTCTCTTATCTACCAATACTATCTTTCTCTGCCCCAAAATATCTATAACTACTTCCTTGGTATAACAATTCACAATGGCATGATGTTCTGCTAACCAATCCATTCCCAAAATGACATTAAACTCTTCTTGTTTAATAACTACTAAGTTTGCATATAATGTCACTCCATCTACTATTATAGGGCATGATCTCATTACCATACTTATTACTACAATACCTCCAGCAGGCATAGAAACACATGGATTATATTCTAATAGTTCAATTATACCCTAGACGCACAATGCAAACTCATGTAATACAAATGAACATGTGGATCCAGGATCTATCAATACATATGCATCATGATCAATCATAGTGAATACACCCATGACCACATCTGGAGCTGCAAGAGCTTCTTACAATGTGATAGCATATACTCTCGCTTGGCTTTGAGGTTTACCAACAGATCCTGCTTGGGTCAAAGTACCAACTCCACCTCCTTTATTACCTTGGCCTCTTCCTCGACTGATCAGAGGTGTATTTTCTCCTGCACTACTTTATCTGATTATGTGAGATCCTTCTGCACTTTTTCTTATTAGACAATCTCTGATGAAGTGGCCAGGTTAGCTACAATAATAGCACACACTCGGTCTAAAACTCCAACTTTCACCCAAGTGAAATCTGCCACATTTCTTACATACTGAAGCTGATGTGCCACTCATAGATCTACCTGACCCCTTACGACTGTCAAATGTACCAAATCCTCTACCATAAGATCCTCCTATTGATTAGTTGGACCGACTCATACCACGTCCCCTGAATCTACTCCGTTGAAAACTAGAGCCTCTAAAAGATGAACTACCACTTGTTCGGGTTGGAGTAAGGAATGTGCCAGTAGTTTTCTTCTTTTTAGCTTCCACTGCATTCCTTTCTATTATGGTTTCTTTAGCTTATAATGAAGTCTCCAACAAATCTCTATAAGTTGGGGGGTTTTATTGCCATTTTCTCTCGAATCTCCAAGTTCAATCCCCTTTCAAATCTTTTCCTTTTCAGTTCATCGATGGCTACTTCTTCTAGAGCATACTTTGAAAGCCTCATAAATTGTACCTCATAGTCAACAACATATGGATCATCTTACTTTAATTCCAAAAATTCAATTTTCTTCTATCTCGATATACAACAGGTGTATATTTCTCTGTAAATTTCCCTTAGAAAATCTTCCCAAGTTAAGGTCATAGGCACATCTTTGTTCCCCGACACCGTTTCCTACCAATTTATAGCATCTTACTCAAATAGGGATATGTCATAGTCTCTTCTCTATAGTGCATTTAAATTGATCTAGAATTCTCTTTATGCTTCATAACCATTCCTCAGCTACTATAGGGTCGATGGTACCCACAAAGACTTTAGCACCTTGCTTTGGTATCTTTTCATATGTTTCATCCACAGTGCTATCTATTGGTTTTTCAATTCCGACATAAAAGGATATGCAGCTTATGGAGGGACTTGAGGTTGGGATTGCTCGGGTTCACCTAATGAATACATAGGGGTTTGCCTATGAACAGACTCTGAAGACTCTTCTGGGCCAGCGCAAGGTGCTTGGTATTCTTCCATCCTAAAATATGCAATGCACATTAACTATATGCCAACTATGACTTATGCATGGTATGCTATGAATGCATCATATTCTCATGTTCCAAGGGAATATAATCCTTGCTTTGATACCACTTAAAGTGACACCCTCAAACATAAATATACATATGGCCATAATCAAATCCATACATATGGCATAAAAAAATTTTCACAAATATATTATATATATAAACATATACTCTTGTTCATATACATAACATATGGCTAATGGTGTACAAAATGTTATTACATAATGCCAAATTTGCATATGATAATGAGGATGGGTATAATTGCACCAAGCTCGCCTCTAGCCCACCTAAGTTCACTATCAATGCAGACTTCAAGCCTTATCTAACTATGTTCTGATAAATATGAATGCAAAGGGGTAGCTTGCAACTCAATAAGCAATTACTAACATAATTATATATACATCAACTTCTTAAGAGCTAATTAAGGTAATCATTAAACCATTTTACACACCAAGTATGTAATGATCTAATATTCAAGAATAAAATATCACTCAAAGGTGTACCATGAATGTAAACTTGAAAGTCTTAATCATTACAAAAAATTAAGATCAAAAGGGGTCCGAAAGAAGAAAGAAACATCGCCAGGCTATATCTAGAGCATGGCGCTCGCCAGATAGCCAGTGGCTCGACTGTCTCGAAGGACTGGCGATCACCAGTAGTTCAATCTGCAAGAAAGAACTGGCAATCGCCAGTAGCTGATTCCTACTACTGAACCATTTTCTACTAAATTCATACAAATTATGATTCCCATCCAAAGTATAACACACACACACTATCATCACTCATCATCTCAATACCAAACACTCTTTCTATTCAACATATATTAAACATATACAAAAAGTATACCAAATATATACAAAAGTATATTAAAAATATACACAAGGTATACAAAATTTAGCTTATTCTCATGACATACCCTATGTATGTTAACTCTCTTCTTTCATAACTTTGCATTCACATTCAATTTATATACAAGCCTAAATTTAAACATTCATATCCAAACATGAATGCAAAGAACACATATCCATTCACATTAGGTATCCGGTCAGAACCATTGTCACACGATTATCTCACACGTAGCCAACTTTGGCTTATTTCTCATAATCATATTTTCACAAGTGGCCATAAACTGAGACTATCCGCCCGGCTCAGTCCCAGATCTCACAATCATATATTAATTTTGGGTAGCTATACGCTCAGCTCAGTTTTTTCATATCTCACAATTAATATTTTATATGTGGCCACTTCTGAGACTATCTGCCCGGTTCATTTTCAGATCTCACAATCAGTGGAGGCTATCCGCCCGGCTCAGCCCCACTATCACACGTATACCTCACATTCCTCACATATTCATTCAATATTCATATATGTATACACCATTCACATTTCAATAGCCATACTTCATTTCACACCACATTCAATAAACACATTCAATCATAATCACAATTAATATCAATACATCTTACTTCTTGTCACTTCAAGTGACTTATACAATCCAAACTTAGTAATACCATTAAAATATACAAGATAACCCATATATATATATATATATATATATATATTAATAATCACTTACCAAAGGGCTTCCAACTCTATAGTGGAGAAGAACTTCTCTTACTGAGTGGTATCTCCTCTATCTTTGTCAACTCCTACACATAACTATATATGAATCTCACTTAGCAAACATAGCACTTGCGCCTAAACCTATCTAGGTATAACATAATACTCAAGGTTTGATATATCCAAATAATTCACACACAAATCTAATAACTAAGATTTTTCTACTAATGCTAGTACTATGAGCCTACTATCAATTTTAATTGGAATTACTCAATTCGAACATGTATAGAATTATTTATGAATTATTGAAAGAATCGGATAACATAGAGCCACTAGAGTAAGTAATAAAATGTCAAGCTCTGTTAGACCATCTTAAGAATAGATTCAATTCACGCTCAAAACATAAAAGTTGTAAATGACTCTTTAAAGTTTCCATAACATCTAACCTTGCTCAGTTTGGAGCTCTACAACTCCAGTTATGGAAAAAACTTTAAAACTAATAAAAGAAGAAAATAGAGCACTGATTTTGCAACAATCAAAACTTAACTCCAATTAATAAAGATATATGTATAGCTTACCAATTGGTGCTCTAATTGCTTATAGACCTCCTAGAGCTTCCCAAAACTCTTATTATATGAGTAGAGCAAGATCAAAATCTCTCAAAACTTATCAAAAATCACTTTCCTCTCTTCCTATTAAAATTTCTTCTCTTCTTCTCTACACACACACACACACACACATACACACACACACACATACATATATGTACTAATCACAAGCTTCCACTTGTGTACATAAGTGTCCCCTTAATTATGCTTAGTATTAATTAAAGAATAAAAATCTAGATAATTATGAAGATTTATCACCATAATATTCTTCCACCCCTTAATAAAATGGGAATATTACACAATAACTCCTAACTTTCTATTATGTCAATATACTCCCATTATCATTGTAATTATGTCCTTCTCCGTAACTCATAAACATACCCAAACTTAAATGAAATCCATTACTCTAGTCTATATGTTATGGAAGGTATGATGCATGAATAACGTATCTAAAGTGCGGGTGTTACAATTATCGTTGATCTTCTTGATAATCTTGTATAGTCCATACTTCTTTTATTGAAGCTTAATTTGCCCATCTTGCATCCTTGCTTTGCTCATGTATACTATCACTTCATCTCCTTTAGTAAACACCTTAAATTGTCTATGCTTGCTCGCCTCTTACTTGTACTTTGCATTGGCTTTCTCTAGCTTGTTTTTAACATCCGTTTGCACCTTTTGCACTTATTTTGGTAGATCACCAGTTGCTACACAAAGACTTGGAACCTTTGAAAGCTTCATTAAATCCAAAGCATGGTTAGGACACTTTATATACACAAGAGAAAATGAAAATCTACCTATAGCACTATGAACAGCATTGTTGTAGGCAAATTCCACTTATGCTATGGTAAAGTCCTATTGCATTGATCTATCTATGCAAATACTTCTCATAAGATTTCCCAATGTCCTATTAACCACCTTCGTCTATCCATATGTCTGTGGATGTGCCGTACTATTAAAATTTGAGGACGAAACAAACAACTTTGAAAGAGTCATCCAAAAGTGACTAAAGAACTTAGAATTATGATCAGATATGATAGTCTTTGGCACCCCATACAACCTTATAATTTTCCTAAAGAATAGTTTGGCTGTAGAAGATGTATCCGCAGTCTTCTTATATGGTAAAAAATGTGTCATGTTGGAAAACCTATCCACCATAATAAATACAGAATCCATATCTCATTGAGTTCGCAGTAAACCCAATATAAAATCCATCAAAAGATCCTCCTATATAGCATTGGGAACATACAATGGCATGTACAACCCAGTGTTTTGTGTCTGACCTTTTTTCGTCTGACATACATAGCACCTAGTCACAATGTTAGTCACATCCTTCCTCAATAGTACCTCTCCTTTACGGCTTCAATATTCCTATCCCTTCCAAGATTTCCCGCTAAACCACCACCATGCAAATTTCTAATAACTTTCTCATGAAGAGATGTGTGAGGAAGATAAAGTTGTCCACCCTTCATGAGAAAACTATCATGAATATAGAAGTCATCACAAGGCTGCTTAAGCAGACACTTAGCCCAAACCTCTTTGAAATTCTTCATCTTCTACATACAACTCCTTCAATACCTCAAAACCCATATCTCTACACTCAAAGTCCTCATAAAAGCCACACGTTGACTCAAGGCATCCTGTAGCATCTACTAGTGCCACATACATATGTTCCTAAAATAATTTACAAAATAACATAAATAAGAAAAATTTTCTTTCTAAAAATAAGTTATATATAAAAGTATAAGTTTGTACAATATACATAAACTTTACAAATGTATTTAAATACAAGATAATAAAATTTACAAAATTCTAAATGCCAAAATAGAGATGTTCATGAGGATGAAGATGTCAACACCAAGTACGTTGTCATCCCACCTGAGTTCAAAACAAGGACGCACTCCAAGCTCTTTACCAAAGCAAACCCTTAAAGCTAGGCTATCTACCTGAAAACCACAATTGCAAAGGAATGAGCTTGCGACTCAATAAGCAATTGGTAATACATGTAACAAATAAAACTTCTCAAGAACTAATTAATCCAATTTAAATAAAAACACTAAAATTTGGGTTACACGGTCGGGAACACGGCCGTGTTCCAACCCATGTTCGCCTCGGTTCCAATCATACTCTCACACACGGCTATGAACACGCCCGTATTCTTACCTGTGTGCGTCTCAATCTAAAATGTACAAATTATCAATTTGATACACGGCCATATACACACCCGTGTACTAGACCGTGTAGCTCTCAGTCCAAAACTCACTTATTATAGACATTAGACACCGTCATAAACATGCCCGTGTTTGTGCTAGTGTTGCTCTCGGTCAAAAATATACATTTTCATAATTTTATACATGGCCATATACACACCCTTGTATAGAGTCGTGTTGCTCTTGGTCCAAAATGCTCAAATTCATAATTTGGTACATGGCCTTAAACACGCCCGTGTACTAACTAGTGTAGCTCTCAGGTTAAAATTCACATAAGACACACAACCATGTTCTAACTTAAAACAAACCGTGTCCTCACACATGGCTCAGGACACGCCCGTGTCTCAACCCGTATTTCAACACACAATCTGAGACACGCCCGTGTCTCAACCTATTTTCAAAATCTACTAAAACATTCAAATACAATCCAAAAGCATTTACAATCCCAATGTCATACAAGCAATACTCACTACTTTAAAATTCAAACTTGGGTACCTCAATTACACCATAACACATCATTTCAAGTAGTTCACATTTACAATCCACATTCAATAATATATACAATCACAATGCAATGGATGTATGTTTATGCTTGTTAGTTATCCGACCGAGATCTCAACACACGTCACACATGTTTCACTCAAAGCTCACTTTTCCTTTTTCATATATTTCATATACAAGTGGCCATTCCTGAGACTCTCTACCCAGCTCAGTCTCAGATCTCACACGTATATATAATAGGGCTGAGCACGGGACGGAGAAAAAACCGAACCGAACCGAAAATCCGAACCGATAGACAAAAAAACCGTACCGAACCTATTACTTTTAACCCCGAACCGAATTGAACCGGACCGTTTAACTAATCTGGTACGGTACTGGAGATTTGTAAAAAACCGTACTGGAACCGACCCGAAAACCGTACCGAACCGAAAACCGAATATAGTACCGGATATTATATGAATAAATAATATATAGATATTAATATTTATTATTGAACTTAATTTTATATATATATATATATATATAAACAAAATTAAAATTATTAATTTCATTATTATTACTATTATAACAAATATTTAAATTACTTAAAATAAAATATAATTCACTACTAATTCAAT
>CATIWO010465697.1:0-10187 GCA_949673435.1 Macaranga tanarius
GCTAAATATGATGTAATTGTGTGACAATGGTTCCGGTTGGATACCAAATAGTGAAATTGATATGTATTCTTTGAGTTCATGCTTTCATATGAATATTATTCTTGATTATTTCCATTGATGAGTTAAAAGTGTGAACATGTATAATTGAAATTATGATTTATTTGAATGTGATACGTTCGAGAATAAGATTATGGTGTTTGTGTATACTTTTGAGGTGTTTTCTGTTAACTTTAAGCTTACCCTTAGGTATATTATGGTTCCCTCTTACTAAATGATTGTTTTGAGTGTGATTTGGTGAGTTTAAGGACCCTCATGATCGTGAGCAGCACAGGCAGTGATGAATAGTAATTTTGCCTTCTCTAACGATCTCCTCAAGATCGTGAGCCTCTTGGTCACGATCGTGAGGGCAGACCGTGAGGGGCACAGGGCACTTTATGATGGCTTATTCTTTTGGATCCCAATTGGTCTCAACTTTTTGTTACGATCAAAACTATCAGGCTTACAATCATGATATACCTTTAAGTTATATTAAAGCTTGAATTTTAGACCATTAAACACTTGATGTATTTGTTAGCTTAATGTTTAGCTTAATTAGTTCTTAAGAAGTTGATATATATATAATTGTATTAGTAATCACTTACTGAGTAGCAAGTTCACTCCTTTGCATCTACATTTTTTAGGATATAGTTAGATAAAGCTTGGAGTTTGTATTTGGTAGTGATCTCAGGTGGGCCAGAGGTGAGCTTGGTGCAAGCATACCCCATCCTCATTATCATGTGACATTTTGACATTTTGTAATGATATTATAAATACAATTAGTCATGTATGATGAACATAATGAGAAGTAGTCAGTGTATATGCACATGAGTATATATATATATTATTTGTGAAAAATTTTCTTTATGCCACGTGTAAAGCTATGATAGAGGGTGTCACATCGACTTTATGACCTTGAATTAAATTTGACTGCAGAAACATCGATAAACTTTCATAATGAAGAGAACAACAAACCTTATAAATGATAATCACCAAAATTTCATAAAGGAACTAAGAACTTCACGAAGAAAGATTTAAAAATTTTAAAAAAAACATATCATAATTTTAAATTTATTGAATGGAAATAAACAAAAGAAAATAAATATGAAGAGAAAAGAACAATTAAGCCTTTGAAGATAATAAATAAGAAAATATTACTGTAGTTAAGCTGGGCCATGAGAGAACATGAACGATTTGGAAATTTTAAATCAAATAATTGAAAAATTATTAAACGTATATTTTTTTCAAGCCTTTGAGGTAATGATTCATAAAAATATTTAAAAATATACAAAATTAGCAATCAATAATCATAATTTTTATGAAAAAAACTAACAGTGAGACAGATGAAAAAAAGCCATGATATCTATGTTCATTTCTGTTGAACACTTATTCTCTTTGCTTAGTCATAGGGAGAAATTTTTTATTGAAAATTTTATTTTCAAGTGATTTCTTCTCTCATTTTTAATAAAATAAAATTATTGCTCATAAAAAAAAGTTCTATATATACAACTTCTTAACTAACTGTGAATTTTGTTGAGCAATGAAGACTATGGGCTTGTTTGACTTAACTGTTGCTGATAATTAGTAGTTGATTAATATTAAATGTGCAGTAAGACTATCCACAATGGTTGATGTTTGCATGCTTAATTTGTATTATAGATATTAATTAATTTTTTTAAAATTTTCAAATTTTACATTCATTGTTATATATATATAAAGTTTTATATATACAACTTCTTAACCAATTGTGAATTTTGTTAAGCAATGAAGACTATGGGCTTGTTTGATTTAACTGTTGCTGATAATTGGTAGTTGATTAATGTTAAATGTGCAGTAAGACTATTTATAATAGTTGATGTTTGCATGCTTAATTTGTATTATAGATATTAATTAAATTTTTTAAATTTTTTAAATTTTACATTCATTGTTATATATATAAATTAATTAACAAAATGTGAAAGAAATAAAAAAAAAAATTAACTAAAAAACGTATGAAGGGAATAAGTTAACATATAAAAATATAATTATTAATTTAATTTAAACAAATAAAGATAATTATGTAATTATATTTGAATTAATGAGAGCTATTTATAAAAAGGTTTAAGTAGCTGATAGGTTGTCCCAACAACTACCAGCTATTATTTAAAACTATTAACCAAATATTATTTTATAACTATTGAAAATCAAACAGTTATCAGCTCCCTCCTAACCATTATACCAAACATCTCCTATGATCATTTTCAATTTCATAGGCATATAATTACACACTTTAATAGTGGAATTTGACTTTACTAGCATCTATTATTTCCACATAAATGAAAATTTTTATTGTGACAATTTTCAAATAATTTTAAACAATAATTTTTCTATTTTGAATATATTACTTATGACTAATTGACATATATATATATATATATATATATATATATATATATATATATATTAATTCAATGTAACATATTTAGAAAAAATAAGATTTTTCATTTCATAAAAAGTTTGAAACGATTAAAATTAGAATAAAAAATAAAAAATTGAAATATAAATTGACTTTCATTCAAGGTACAAGAATAAAGAAAAAAAAATTTAATTGGTTAAATTTTTTTAACACATTAATATTTTTATTTCCTTATCTATTTTGAAAAATAAAATTTAGTTGTCCAAAGAGACATTTCACATAAAGTATTGTTGTAATTAAGCTGGACCATAGAAGATTAGACAAATTCAAATCAAAATAATAGATAGGAACAATTGAAGTAGTCAAGTTTATTAAGTAATTATTTTTTTTGAAAAAAAAAAGAATTAAGTAATTAGGTTGAGAAGGCAGCATCAAATAGAAAATGACTCATAGTTATAGTTTAACCCACAAGTTTTAGAAGAGGTGTGAGTGATAAGTAAGATGCATTTTCACTTGTCTACACTGGAGAGAGCTTATAAAGCAGTTTGTACAAAAGTCAAGATTCAAGAGCAAAGTGTTTGTGGTATTCATGGTTGTAGTACAATTTCAACCCTTCCATGTTTGAATAGGCCTATTAACTGATATAAAAATTACAATGTCTATAATTTATTGAAAATTTGTTCAAAAATATTAATTTGGTTAATTATTTTTAATTTTAACATAATTTTTAATTTAATTAAAATTAAAAATATATAAATAGCATGTAAGATGACTTTATTTAAAATGGTCATATGCTTCTTTTTTTATTAATTTTGAGCTGAATATAAATTGTATTAAAATTATAAACAAATGGGTATATTGGAATATTTTTGGTAAATTTTGAAAAGCAGAACAAATTCATAAAAAAATATGTTATAATTTTTTATAGGCCTAATAATTTAAGAAAACAATGAAAATTTGTTGCAATTTTAGTTATTTTTTAAATTTTGATATAAATAATTCAATTTGGTAAATGTATGGCAATTACAACCCACAATTAGTTGTGGTCAAAGTTGAGCTTGGAGTTGACATTATATTGTTAATGTGGGCGCTACTGCCACATCAATTGCATATTTTATAAAAAGATTAAATGTTTAAGATTTATAGCAAATTTTACTCCAAATTCTTATTTTTGGTATAAATATCTTGATTTTTTTCTAAATATATTGCATTTTTTTATTAAATATGTAATATCTTATTAGTTAATTATAGTATTTAATTTTTTTATTATTTAAATATAAACTTTTAAATATATATTATTTATTTAATATTAAAACAAAATAATCTAATTAATAAGTTATTTTAAAAATAAAATATATTCACATAATTGATAACATATTATTAAAACTAAATATATGTCCATACATATACTAATATTTATGAGAAGTTGAAAAGTATTAATACATATATTAAATTTAAATTATGTGTTTAAAATTTAATAAATAATATAATGCTACTAACATGTATTTAATTTTAATAACATTTTTAGCTATTAGTTATGTAAATATTATTTTATTTTAGAATAATTTAGTTATTACATCATTGTATTTTAGTATTAAATGAATAATATACTTTAAAATTTTTATAAATAATAAAAATAATTGGTAATTTAAATATTATAATTAAAAAATGTAATGCATTTAGAAAAATTAAGATATCTCTGCTAAAATTAAATATTTAGAATAAATTTACTACAAATAAAAAAAAGTTTGGTATTTCTATACAAATATGCAATTGATATGGTAATAGGACTCACATCACTAGTGTCACCAAATATATCTCAATACAACAGTACTTAATTTTGACCAAAATCAATTGTATGCTATAATTACTATACATTTGCCAAATTAAGACATCTATACCAACATTTTAAAAATAGAATACAATAACAATAACTCGAAAAATTCAATTTTTTTTAGGCTAACAGCTCTTTTTGATACTAATACTTATCAATATTGATTATCTAGGTCATATTAAAACCTAAATTAAACATAAATATATTAAAACCTACCATTTCATTCTTTATTTAGTAAAACCTAAATAAAAATTAACTGTAATAAATTGAATTTTTATTAGTATTATTATTTTTTTCTTGTTATTATAAATATTATTGTTATTATTATTATCATTGTTATTCTTGTTATTATTGTTGTTGTTATTATATATATATATATATATATATATATATATATATATATATATATTATCAAGTTGGTTATTAACCCATTTAATTGCTAGGAATTATATATAATTTTGAGAGTTAATTCATTTAATTGTTGGGACTTTTTGTAAGAATTAGAGAAAAATGACTAAGCTGAATTTTTGTCAAAAGTGCGGGTACTAGAGTGGTAATTTGCCAACCTCCTTGTGTTCCAGAATTTCAAATAAGACCCTGATCTTCTCTGCACTTTGCAATGTAGCACTTGTCACAGTTTTTTTCTCCGTCCACCGATCAAATGATGTCGGATCATCATGAAATTTGAACCACAATGCCTTCTTAACGTCTTCTACACATCAGTAGTTTTTGTTTCTTCTAAAATAGTCTAGATTTTTGCCGGCAAGCCTTTAAAATTTTAGCCATCTACTTCTGGCGCCAGATCTCCTTTTCCGGCGATGGCCAGCCACAACCTCCACCACCAATAAGTTCTTCTCATTGTCAAGGGTCCATAGACATCAACCACACATTCGGGTGTTGTCGTTTTAGGTTAGTTAGAATTTTGATTGATAAATTTCTATTTCTAACCCGATCTAATATTTCGACCATTAAATTTTATATTTTAGCATACATTTGGTTTTCCCATAATATTATAAGCATGTTGGTATGTTTGGATTTCATAGATGACGTTTTTCGACGGGTCCCACTCGCTGCGGCGAGGAACTGTGGCCAACCCCGAAAATTATATTTTTATTTTTAATAAATAGTATAGATTGTGAGGATTGATTTTTATAATTGGAGCAAAGTCAAAATCCTTATAGATTGCGAGATAAAATTTCAGAATGGTTTCGGTAGAAATTCTTATACCTCTATTTAAATTCATTTAACTCATCGAAACTAATTTCCAAGCCTCATATTTTTTAGCTTAAGCTTTCGCAAGCTAATTTTATTAATTCCTTAATTTTAGTGAATTTCTAAAATATATTAGGAATTTAATGGTTGTCTTTGTTGAATAAATATTTACCATTCTATAGAGTTCGGGGGCTGGAGCTGCAGATCCTAAGCAGTCGAGGACACGTCGGCTAGTGCACTCTACCTTTGAATTAATATTAGAAAATGTCTGTTACAATTTTATGTGTAATATCCTTAATTAATTTTGATATGAAATACGATTTTATGATACAAATGCTTATTTATTATTTATGATGATGAAATTATTATTATAGAAATTTTGGATAGCATCCATGATTTCAATGAAGTATTAAGATTTAATTGTTTTCATTTTACTTCATTGATTATATAAAAATTTTGGAGACTATGGTAGAACGAGCTACCTAGTGGGTGTCACAGGACCATGTACGCACTGGTATGATCTTGATTCAGGTATGAGTATTTTGGCTCGGTGGAGCTTATTCTCTCATGTAAGATTATGATTTGGCTCGGTGGAGCTTATTCTCTCGGGAAAGAATTGAGATGGACATCAGTTGAGCTTGTTCTCTCGGGGAATCAGTGTTGGAATAAGTGACTTGACTACGGTTGTAACTCGGTTAAGCATGATATCTCGAAACAGTAGTCCTTTGGATTTAAGAGAGCTGAAAAGCTAATAGATTTGAGGTGTAGGATTCTACCACTGTTTTCCACCAGTAATATTATGTTATATATATTCATATTTTTTAAAAAGAATAAAAGTTTAACGAATATTTTAAATAAGTCATATTTTATGGTTGTAAGAGAAATGATTTAAAAGGTTATAGTTTACAAAGTTTAGTTTTCTTTTTTTTATATATATTTTTAACTTATTTTAATGATTTTAATAGGTTTAAGTAAGTAATTTTAAATTATAATACATTTCCTAATATTAATTCACTCAGTGAGGTCTGACTCCCCTGAACTATTATTTTTCAGGACATCTAGACTCAGATTACTAGCTTCTTATGCTTCGCCGGTTTCCTTCTCCTCTGGCTATTTCGTGTAGGTCCTATTATTATTAGCATTATGTATTAATACTCTAGACACCTCATTAGTTGAATATTATGTTGCTATTCTTATAATTTGTATTTTGTGGATTTTGTTAAAATTGCATTTTGTAACATGATATTATGGTGATTTGATTATGTTTCATTGTTGGCTAATGTTCTTGATGTATTAGTTGAGTTGAGTTATCCTTTGGGAGTGTTATTTGTTCATTGCAGGTTTTGAGTTTGCTTTATTTTTAGGAGAAACTCTGCCGGATTTTTTATTAAAATATTATGTGTTAGATGATATTATTTTAAAAAAATTTATTTGAAAGGCTTACTATGAGTTTTGGAAGCTTATAGCTTTCTCATTCCCTAGTGCCGGTCACATGCCTTGGGTTCGAGTCGTGACAAAGTTAGTATCAGAGTTCTAGATTTAAATGCATCTTTTCCAATTAGTAATATTTGTCTTTTCTTGAAACTACTATGGTGATTAGGTTGAATATCATCTTTGGTTGTCATCATTGTTTTTAAAATTTAGCTTGTGCGATAGGATATTTTTGTTATGTCTTAAATTCCTCTTCTTGATTCTTTTCGGAATGAGGCGAACACAAACTGCTCCTGCTGTAGAAGCAACCAATAATGATGAGGAGCAATCCTTCTAGGATGAAGCTCCTAATCAACCTCTTGCTAGGGCTGAGCATCGGTCGGTTCGGTCAAAGAACCACCAAAACCGACCAAGAGAGAATTGTGACCAAACCGAACCAAACTAGAGGAAAAACTGAAGTTAACCGAACTGACTTAGTTTGGTTCGGTCGGTTATCTAGTTAATTAATTTTATTTTTTAAATAAAATTTTTATTTTTTATTTTATAATTTTTAAGCTTATTCTTTAATTATATAACTAAAAAAATATTTTTTATTTATAATTTTAATATTTATATATAATATTTTCTAATTAATATATTTTATTTAATATTTTTATAATAAATATTTATTTAAGTTGGTCGGTTTGGTTATTTTCAGTTTTTCAAATTGAAAACTGAAACTGAACCGAACCAGTTAGTTATGTATTGTCAAAAACCAAAATGGAACCGAACCTATATATAACCGAACTGAACTAGTCAGTTCGGTTCGGTTCGGTTAGTCGGTTTTCAGTTTTTTTTGCTCACCCCTACCTCCTGCCCCACTTGCTAGGAGAAGGGGTAAACCAAGAGCTGCAGCAGCTCAAAGACAAGAGCAGCAGCTACAAGTGGAGCAAGCAGCTCTAGAAGCAGATCTTGCAGTATTCACAGTTGGAATGGTAGGGATTAATTAAGGTTTAGCTGCACTTAATTAGGTCATACAATTAGTTCAACAGATGCTTCAACAAAGAAATAAAAAAATGTCTGATGCTGATATTGCACTCCTATACTTTAGGATTGGTAGAGTTTCTTTTGATGGCATTGGAGATGCATTAGACTTCATTAATATAATAGAGTCGTGGACCAGGACAAGGCATATAGATTCTCAGAGAATTTTGGTGGTTGAGTTGTCAGTTCAAGCAGCGGTCAGGATTGGTTTATGCAATCCATACAGCCCCATATGAATACCATGTCTTGGCTGGAGTTCAAAGAATATTTCTTGAGATGTTTTTGTCCACCTGCTTTGAGGGATGCCTACCGGTGGCAGCTTTTGCGTATCGGTAGAGGAGAAAGATCTGTTGAAGATTACACTAGAGAGTTTTATAGATTGTCATATCATGCAGAGGATGTGATAGTAGATGAGCGTAGGGTAGTTGACCTATATATGACTGGTTTAGGATCGGCATACGTGGGAATACGCACAGCAGGCCATACCTTAGAGAGTGTTATAGAGGAGGCTCGGTTGTTAGAGAGAAGAAACATAAAGCATAGTACCATTCCAGACCTGTATAATAGTAGAGGTAGCAGAACAACTGGCATTCATGATATATAGTAGTCGGTATTTTAAATGGGCAGTATATATGTGTAGACTGGCAGTACATCCCAGTAGAGTTACAAAGGCCAACGTGGACATAAAGGTGGGAGACATGGCTAAATGAGTAATAGGTCCTTCAGGTTTAGTCCAGGATCTAGTAGTAGCAGCAGTGGTCAGAGCTCTAGATATGGCAGTTTGGGCTCTCAACCTAGTACATATCCTAGTTGTGGACGAGTGCATCAGGGGCCTTATTACCTACCATCTGAAGCATATTTTAGATGTGGTCAAGTTGGGCATTTTGCTAGATCATGCCTGAATTTTAGATATCAGCAAGCTTACTCTTAGGGTTGCTCAGCCAGTGCAGCAGGCACCTCCTCAGTTTCATGCATCAGTGTATCCTCAATAGAGTGGTACTCAGTTTTTGGGCCAACAGGGCCATGGTTCAGGAGGTAGATCTAGTGGAAGATTTGGAGGTAGAGGATTTATAGAACCATCTACATCTTAGCAGGGAGGTTGAGGATAGGCTAGAGTTTTGACTCTTATCCCACAAGATGCACATGCTTCTAATGCAGTTGTTATAGGTACTCTCCTAGTATGTTACCTTGATGCTAGAGTCTTATTTGATCATGGTGCATCACATTCCTTTATATCCCCTATTTTTGCTTAAAAGATGGGATGGCAACCGTCAAGATTGATGGTTCTATTATCTGTGACAATTCAACTTAGTGATAAGTTAGAAACATATATAATTTTTCCATCTTATCCAGTGTTAGTAAAAGATCGAGAGTTGATGGCAGATTTAATACTTTTGGATGTGTCTTAATGCAAAATGGTAGAGTAGTTACTTATGATTCACGTCAGTTAAAGAAGCACGAGCAAAATTACCCTACTTATGACTTGTAAATAGTAGTAATAGTGTTTGCACTTAAGGTATGGAGACATTACCTGTATGGTATCACCTGTGAGATATACACTGATCATAAGAGCCTGAAGTACATTTTTCAATAAAAAGATTTAAACTTGAGGCAAAGAACATGGATTGAACTCCTGAAAGATTATGATTGTTCAATTCTTTACCATCTAGAAAAAGCTAATGTGGTAGCAGATGCTTTGAGCTGGAAGTCTGCAGGAAGCCTTGCTCACATCAGTTCAGAAAGGAGGCCAATTATTAAAGAGCTGTATAAGTTAATTGAACAGTGATTGCAATGGAGGATAACTATATCACATTTATTAGCCCAATTTAGAGTATGATAAGTGTACTTAGATAGAGTAAAGGCAGCCTAAGGAAGGGACTCACAATTGCAAAGGATAATATTAAAGGTTTAACAAGGTCAAACAGAAGATTTTATGATTGATAATGATGGTGTATTACGTCTGGGAACTAGGCTGTGTGTGCCTGGTGAGCAAAAATCTACAAGCATACAGAATCGTATCCAGTAGTAATAAAAGATATCGTCCCACAGAGATTGGAGAATTGATTATTGCAATACTAACTATGTTTATTTATTTAGACAACAAAATAAAGTTTGGACTTTTAAAGAATTAAAACTAAAATAAAGAAAAATTCAATTTCAATCAAAGTTTAAAAGCTAGGGTTCCTCATTCTTAATTGACCATTTCAAAAGATTGATTACACAACTAGGTCTACACTAGTTTTAATTCATCTTGAA
>CATIWO010465711.1:0-11212 GCA_949673435.1 Macaranga tanarius
CTTTGTTTTGCAAGAAACAGATCTACGTATGGAAGTTCATCTACTACTGCAACCACCCCTCCTGCACTTTGCGGCCCTAGCCTCAATGCTCTTTCATACTCCTCCGGAGACCCAAGAGGAACAAGTCTAGAACGAGCTATGTAAAGACTGTCAGAAAGGTATTCATAAGCAAATGACCCAACTTGGTACCCTATAGGTCCATTACTTGCAATCAAGCTGTCAATTCCAGTAATAGGCGACGAAAGCTGCTGAATTGTAAGGATCGAAGTCAAACTTGCTGTGTAGCTTGCAGTTACCACCATCAATAGGAAAAGCCATACCACCATCACCATGCGCCCAAGTGAACTTACAGTCGTTTCTTCTGCAATTAAAAGATAACGCAAAACTCATAAATCTGAATTACCAGAATCTTAGAATAGTACAATATTTAACAGGCAACATAAAACAATGATTGTTTTATTTAGTTTCTTCAATACCACTTCAATGTGCAAAAGAAGAACAGCAATTAATGACAAAAATTTATAACAGCATAAATTGAAATATTCTGAATCAAGCTTTGTGTTGCATCTTAGCAATTACCATAATGACTCTTGCAATACTTTGCTGAAACAGCAATGCTAAGAAAGGAACTTATATAACATTAACCCAGCGAGTAGCTTTAAGTTTATATTGAAAATAGTTCCATATTGCCTCCATATCAGATTCCACTTGTTGCAGGGCAGGGCAGTAAACCAACAAGAATTCTAATTAAACTATGTCTATATACTCAATTTTAACATTTCAATTCACTTTCAGTCGCGACTGCAAGATTTGGCTCGTCTAACAAAAACTTGAAAGACGGAATAAGAGAATTCAGAAATTTATAGAAATGTTACAATATGCTTTGAAAGCTAAGTTCCAAATGATATACACGTAGTTCAAGTAAATATGGAGGAACAAGTTATCAAAGTCAAAGTATTCCTTACGATTTGTCTTGAATAGCGTTGAGAAGCTGAACCTGCAACAAGAAACATTTGAAAAAATGTTAGAGGCTAATTATCTTTGATACACATAAGAATGATCAACTGCAGCATCAAACTGCGAGGTGACTTGAAGGAATTTTTAAGTAGACCTCTTGTCGAAATTAATAACCTTACATGAACATTGTTATAATCTGCCTTCTAGGAGGACCCCTGAAATCATCATTGACTCGATGTTCAAGAACCCAAATAACCACAGCAATCATCACAAAGGAAGCTGCTGTGGCACACCACATTTCCACTGTAAATGGTTTAAGAAATACCCAAGCACTTGATTTTGAATTTCTGATGGGAGCCACAATGACAAGACCACTGGCAGCATAAGGCTGAGAAAAATCCACTATTTTTGTCCGGTTTGTTACAATTGAAATGTCTCCAACAGCTGCATCAAATACCTGAAACCAAAACATAAAAGAAAAATAAGGTTTGGATGGCCAAGTTCTATCTGTTTACAAATATTTATAAAAATTCAGTTTCCGGGTAACCACCATAGCATGGATCTCAGTCAGGCCAAAATTTATCTAAAAACATTTACCATTAACCTATATCCCATCATGACCTTATGAATCCTAGGAAAATTCCATATTAAAGATATACTAGGCAACCCTGAATGCAGTAACTCCCAAGTTTCTGCATATTTCGCTGTACTGGCAAGTCATGGTTGCCTCACAGACATTGCCTAAATTCAACAGAAATCAATGACATTTACTTACATCTTCTGCTACCATCCTTACAAGCTCATTATAATTGGGATTGGACTGACCATCCCCAAAAAGCTCAAACGTGTAAGGTACATCATATGGGATTAGTTTCCTTGCTTCGAGAAACACATCTATACAATATCCTTCAATTTTATGGCTCTGTTTCACTTGAGTAACAAAATCAACATAACTGGCTCTGTATGGCACTCCAATTCTCAACGGTCTTTCATCGTCAGCAATCACCCAACCACGTGGCTTTTCCATATTTCCACCAGGCCATATAATGTTCTGAAGCTTCTGATCTACATTGGAATAGTTAGATTGCTTCCCTTGAAGAGTCTCTGGGGGTAAAAGTGAGAAACCTGAGCTACGAGACCAATAGCCAACAGTACGAACAGACGTCTTAGCAATATTAATAATATCATAACCACCACTCTCAATGTTTTGGTTTTCCTTAAATTGAATGTGACCACTTAAACCAGTGAAATTCATCTGCAGTATTTTGTTAAGTAGATCAGTCCCTTTATTGAAAATTTTGAGCTCCCCCAGCTGTAATTCAGATGTTTTCATTTCAAGTAGTTGGTGATTGGAAGAAAATGTGATATTATTGAATTCATCAATGAACCTATCAATTGCATATGCAATTGCCCAGACTGTATCGTAAGCCTGAAGTCCATATGCATTCAGCCCAGAATTTACTGACCCATTTTGCTGCATTCCCCTCCAGCGAGACACAAAAGCTCTTTTCTGGCTAGACTCTGGAGTATGTTGGCGAAGCCCAACTACCCCGTCAAGCACACTAAGCAAAGTTTGATTTATCTGAACAAATGAATCTATTGTAGCAGAAAGCCAATCTGTTGCAAACCAAACATAACCGTTGGCCATCATTTGAAGACTTTGTGCAACAGTAAAGATTCTCAATTTGGGATCTGGATTGGCATGAACAACATAAACACGAGGGCCAAGAAGTTTAGATTTCTTGAGCAAATCTATTATCTCTGCTTCGTCAAAGTTGACAGACAACTGCATTTTATACATTTTTGACATTTTCTTTTCAAGTTCATCATCCAAAGCAGCTATCCCATTCCTCCCAGGATCATCATCCACATAAATTGCAATAATCTCCTTCCACCCGTAAAAGTCGATCAACTCGGCCACGGAAACCATCTGATAGGAGTCATTTTGTGTAGTTCGCACAAAAAAAGGAAATTGAAGTGCAGAAAGAGTAGGATCAGTAGCAGCATATGAAATAAGAGGCACTTGGAGACCATTTGCAATTTCACCAATTGTATGAGCTATGCCAGAGGATTGTGGACCAATTATGGCCACTACCTCTCTCTCAAGTACCTGGAATGCTGACAGAAAAGGCCAGATAAATCAAGTTCGTGCAAGGACTCCAATTCAAAGCTTTAGAAATACCACCTCAAATGAATAATTAGCTAGACAATACAGAATAAGAATTAAAAAAAAAAAAAATGAAACTCCATTGCTAAAAAGGATAGTCAAGAATCAATATCACTTTTCATGCTCTTTTATAGCTCTACAATAAAAAAAATCAGAAGGTTCTACAAATAACTTAGTTCTCATCCAGACTAAACAACTATCAAGCCCGGTACAATAAGTAGAAAAATAAAAATAAAAAAACTTGGCAGCAAAGAAACAAAAAAATTGAGAGAGTAATTTATAGCAATAGCCATTAAAAGAAATTATGTTGAAGGTTACCTCCAACAGAACCCAAGAAGACATTACACTGTGAATCCTCCTTGAACAGCCTCAACTCAGTCCCATTGAGAATTCTTGTATCTTTATTGATATCAAAAACTGCAGCCTCCATTGCTGGCCTTGCAACTCTTCCGATAACAGATTCAAAAGTGAAAACTGCACCTATATTTACAAATTTAGGCCTTTGGCAAGAAACAAAACCATTAATAAGAAGTACCCATATCAGAATAAACGGTACAATTGGCTTTGCCATTAGCCTCAAATTCAAAACCCAACGTTTCTTGGGCTAAAACTACATAATTTCAAGAAACACCCAACAGAGAGTACATAGTGAAAAGTAGAGTCGAAAGGGTCGAATTCAAGAATTTGCGAGCGGAAGTGAAAATTGGAAAGAGGGAAGTGTACTGTTATCCTTTATTTTTTTTTGGAAGCAAAGCCAAGAAAGTTTTATATTTGAAAGCAGGAGAAGAAAGAAGAAGAACAGTCAAAGACTCAAAACAGTAATGGGTTTAGGTGAAATTTTTTTGAAGAAAATTCTGCAAGAATTTATGTTCAGTTAAAAGAACACAGACAGAGAAAATAAAACGTGGCAATTGTTGTGTTAGAATATTATACCTTGTGGTTGTGGGAATCATGTACTGTGGGAAAAATATCATTTTTGGGCCACCTCTTTATTTTCTGACATTTAATTCATTGAATCGTTTGGACAATTTTTTCTTTGAATTTATTGAGTTGTCAGATTAACACCCCTCTGTTACCTTTTTAATTAAAATATTCAATAATTTTTTAAAAAATTCTTAATGTCTCTAATAAGTTCTTTAATTTTTAAGTTTTTATCCAATAAAATATTTAAGTCTTTTTATTAATAATTTCATAAATTTTATTGCCAATTGAGTTTTTATATAATAAATTATTAAATAAATCTATCCTTAAAAAATAATCACAACACCTTTTCACAACACCTTTTCTTAATATTATAATTAATATTTACATATTATTATATCTTTAACTTAAGGGAAAAGGGTCAAATTGGACCCTAAACTTTGGCCCAAATTTCACATTGGATCTCTTTATTTTTTTTTAGCTCAGCTGGACTTTAACATTATTTTTTGGGCCACATTAGACCCTCCATCCAATCCACCGTTTAAAAAACAAACACCGCCTACAGACACCGTTAAGTATTGGCGACATGGCAAGTGGGAACCAGTGAGTTATCTCCTCCCGTTGCCACATGAAATGAAAGTCTCCCCAAATCGAAAACCTTTAACCCTATCAATTGAATTGGTTTATCTCCTCTGTGTAACAAAAATTGCAAGATTGTTTTGCAATTGAATGAATGAAGGTGAACATACAAACGAGAATAAAGGGGATATCATCACAAACGAGAATACAAACGAGAAGTTGTAGCAAAAAATGCCTTCGTCATCATCGTCAACGGGGATATCATCACCTTGAAAAAGAAATCGTGCAATGCAGATGGAAAGAGGTGAAAGAAGATTTCACTATGGTACTCAGGTGGTGCCATGGACATCGTGGACTAATAGCAATCCTAGGTGAAGATTTTATGGATGTCCAAATTATAGTGTAAGTTGGTTGAACTTTGCATTACTATATAAAGAATTGATTTGTCTGTGTTGTTTTTTTTTTCGATTAAATATAATGGCGGCTTAATTGCAGCCTACTCAAGAAAGAATTCCAAAAAAAAAGGGTGCGATTATTTTACATGGTATGATGGAGAGATGTGCATGAGAGCAAAGGAGGTGATCAATTCATTAAAAAATGAAAGGAAGAGCTTGAAGAGGGGAAAAGAAACATTTACTGAGAAGAATCCAGCTTGATGCAATCGGTGTGAGTTCTAAAGATATTAATGCAATTGCAGCTGCTGGTGGGATGTTAAAGCTGAATAGAGAAGAATTGAAGGAAAATTACTATATGGAAGTTGAGAAAATGAAAAAGAGTTTGAGGGCAGCACATGTTTCAATTATATGTTCATGGATTGTGTTTGGAATTGTCTTGTATATGTACTTGAGCAAGTGACAATAACTTGCAGCTGACAATATATGTTTGAAATAAGGAAGTAGGATTATATATGGAATTATGTTTACCATGTAGTGTATTAAATATTTAGTAGGTAATAGAGGTTTACACTTTCATTTATTGAATATTGGATGTTGAATGAAAAAAACCTTGTTTATACATTCATTGAGGTTTAATGGAGATACATTAATCCAAATTGCTAAGAGATATGGATACATAATAAGTTTGATAAGAAAGGTACCTACATAATGACAATGCATTAAAAGGACTAGAAGCAAATGATGTTTGGCTGTCTTGTTATGAGACATTAAGAGCCTTGCCATTGTAAGCTAGGTGGTTTGAAAGGAAGGTTGCTTGGCTGTCTTACTTCGAATCCATCACCAAGAAAAGCTATCTTCCTTATTCCTGAATTGTTGGTAGAATAACCCTTCTTTTTGCTGCCCTCAATTCTCTTTTGTTTGGAATTAGAAATTTGACATGAGGATCTAGGTTGCTAGAAGCATTGATAACAGGTGCAGATAAAACAACTCTTTCACTCACCAAACCAGGCTGCAATAAATACATAATATTACTTCACATCCACCAACAGTGCCATTCAATAAATGAATACTTGGATTTATGAAACTTACATTGTAAGTCACAGTGCATGTTGCTGAATTATGATAACATCTATACCCACGTTCTTGCACTTTCTTCTTTCTTCTATATCTTGAACCAGTTCCTTCTTGCACCTGTTGTTTGCCTTTTGCCTTCGAATTAGGTCCAGCTTCCAGTATCCGTTTGCCCTTAGTCTATGAAATATTAACTCTGTCACCATTTAAAGCTGTTAAAGCTGTTGGTAAATTCACTCTTGAACCTGTATGTGTTGCTGGTGCTATTGGTACATTAACGCTAGCACTTATTGAAGTTGCTGGTGCTGACTGTAAAATGATAAACAAAATGACAGTAAAGTGCATGAACAAGTACCCATTCATAATAAGTCAATGAGATTCAATAGGTCAATAAAGTGTAGGAACATGTCACTCATTCATAACTAATTTAATACTAGATTTACCTGAGTACAACTTTTTTTATTATACCCTTATTGGTTGTAAATGCTACAAGTCATCTTACTCCCTTTCTTGCTCAACTTGCCATAGTTTCTCTTTTTGGGCTCATTCTAACTTCTAACTCTGTGTGTCTTTAGTTTGCCAGGCATTTTAGTTGCTGGTGGAGGCTCCATAGGAAGGAAGTTGTCAACTTTGAGGAACTGCTTCCTAAGCATTAGCTCCATTGCCTATTGGTAAGCAGCCACATACTTATCTCGATGGTACCATTTTGCTATTACTGACTGTGGACCAATGTTGGCATATGTCATTGCACATATATTATGACAGCATGGGATACATATGAGATCCCATGCCCTGCAAGTGCACAACTTATTCTTTAGGTACACAGTATGCCTATCAGGTCCATCACTTATCTCATAAGCTGCATCGCCATTGAATAGTACTTCACATCCATAAGAATTTTCCCTATTCTCCTGAAAGATTGCCATGCATTCTGGACTCCAATCATAAATCCACTTATCCACCAAAACTTTGTTTGTAACTAGTCTCTCCATGGCAGCTTGTCTGATGTCATCCAATATTGCCACAATGAGCTTGAACCTTGCTTTAAGAGTAATGGCATTGAAGGACTCGCACATGTTCTTATCTATAACATCATAACTACATCTGCTGCTGAAAAATGCTCTACACCAGTTTGAAGAATTGTACTTGACTAAATCCTCAATTGCCTTCTTATTTAACTCACCTAACTTCTTCAAGTTATCCTCAAACTCCTCAAGATATATGCTCCATGCACAAATCCAAAATCTTGTCTTCATCTCTCCAATAGTCCACTTCTTATACCAATTTGCATAGATGTGCATGGCACACTATCTATGCTCAGCCTCTGGAAGCATATCTGAAATAGCTTGCAATAATCCCTATAAATAAAATGAAATGGTATAAGGCAGTTGTCAAGTGATTCATGCAGTTGTCGAGTGGTAAACATAATTCACAAAATAGTCAATAATTAATTAAAGTAAAGGATAAGAAATTCACATTAATTGACTTTTTGCATGTCAGAAATAATGGTCAATGACTTGCCTTGGTCTTATATGTCTAGCTCTTTAACAATCCATTGCATGAACCACTTCTAATTCACTTTGTGTTTCCTTTTCTGTCATTGCCCAAGCAATTGAGAAAATTTGATTACATCCATCTTTACCAATAGCAACTAACACCTATGCCTTCACAATGCCCTTTAAAAAATACCCATCTAGACCAATTATAGGTTTACATCCTACCCTCCAACCAATTTTAAGGGCAGTAAAACATATAAACATCCTTTTTAAAACTTTTATGCCCTCATGCAATTTCTCTTTAAAAATTTCAATCTCACAAGAGCTGCCTGGATTGGTTCTTTTTACTTGATCAGTATAGGCTTCAAGTTGACCAAATTCTACTGTGTAACTTCCCTCTAACTCATTCATGACAATTCTCTTTGCTCTCTTACACATGGTAAATGAAACATACAGCCTCATGTCTTATTTTTCTTCATCTCTTATGTCTTTAACCTTCTTCCTTGGATTCTTATAAATCTGGCCCTTGAAGTGAATTGCTAAAAAACTAGTAGTTGCCCTCGAGTTCTTGAAAACTCTGAAATAATTATGCTCAGGATTAAGAGTTTTCACACTTATTCCCTTATTCTTCCCATCTTTGGAAATAAAAACCATAAAAGGACAACCTAGATACTTGCACCTTCCTCTAATCCTGGTTGGCTCATTTAGTTTAATCCTAATATCCTTTCCTTTTGATACACTATACTTTGTAATTGCTTCTCTAGCCTCAGTTGCATTGCTAAAAGTCATTCTAAGTAAGAAATATGAATTATCATTATCTCTATCATACCAAACCTTCTTCATACTTTGCATGATAACATCAAGCTCTTCATCATCAGAGTCATCTTCAGATTCATCCTCTTCAAAGTCTTCATCATCCTCCATACCATCTTCATTATCACCCTCACAGTCAGCCTTAGTCACCACCTCATTAGTAGTAATATTTGCTGTCTCTAGAGTTCAGGTTGGATCATAACATCATCTAATTGTAGCTGCCCCTCACCATCAACTAATTCCACCTGAACCTCATAATTATGTGAATCCAGCTGCACTAAATCCTTCTGTGATCCCATCTTAACCTCATCATCATCTGCAGCCACCTGCACCTCATCATCCTCTGATTGAAGCTGCACATTGGCATCCTCTGCACACATAGGCATCTCAGCACCCCTACAATTTGTCTCACCCAACACCTCACTCATATTTGGCTCATTGTCTACATTAAATATCCTTTTGTACCAGCTACTACCACTTGTGTTCCTAGATTTAACACCAGTACTGCCTGCATTGCTATTAACCTTAACAACACTGCACTGTGTACCTAATTCCACTACACCAGGCCCTGAATTTTGATTTTCATTAATATTATTCCTATCCTCAATCAACAATACTTTATCATTCAATAATGGCACATCAACTTCATGATGTTCATAGATGTGAATCTCATGTAACCTAAACTTATTTCTACTGTATTCCACCATTTTCATTATACTTTGATCATCCACTAACAGATATAACCCATCATGCAATCTATGTCCGGGTTTCAATGCATATAACTTCGACACATTTGGAAATTTCAAATCAATATGATACTTCTTTATTGTGTGCGTCAAACTCAAGAAGTCTACATCAAAGTTTTCTACTATTTCTGTTTCCCCATCAACATAACATAGCTCAGGACTATATTCTCATTTACCCCTATAATGAAAGATTAGATCAACTGTGTCCACCATACTGCATGCAAGTCAATTTTTGAATAAAAAAATAATTAATATACAATAAATGAATATTAATATACACCAACAACCTATATAGCAGTAATTTAAATAAAAAATCAACAGATTTAGTTATTTTGATAAACCCTAATATTCTATTAGAAGACTAATCTCTTCAATTAAAGTACTAATATCTTTGTTTAATCAATATATAACAACAACCTATCAATCTCGAAGCAATTTTCAGAAATTAAAATAGACATACCTTTTTTGCATGTAAATAGTACCCACACAAGACACCAACTTTCACCCTCACAATGCTAATTTATTTCCACAACATAAAGCCACTTTCTCCGTAGATTCACTTCTCTTCTAGGGTTCCTTGAAAACTTGTCTCCTCTCTTTAGTGAAAAATGCGATTGTGACAGTGTAAAGACACTATCTTTGAGCGTGATAATGTGTTCCTCTTTCGTTAATTTTTTTTCTTTTTACGTTACTTTTTTGGAGGGAGACTTCTGTTTATTGTGGCAACTCAAAGAGCTTGGTTAATGGGTCCTACTTGACACATTGATAACACTTAACGGTGGCTTTAGGCAGTGTTATTTTTTTTAAACGGTGCAATGGATAGAGTGTCCAATGTGGCCCCAAAAAAATGTTAAGGTCCAGTTTAGTCCAAAACAATAAAGAGGTCCAATGTGAGACTTTGTCCAATGTTTAGGGTCCAATTTGGCCCTTTTTCCCTTTACTTAATTATGGTCAAAATTCTCTCAATGATCTAAAATTATATTACAATGTATTTGTGATTATGTACTTAGGATTAAATAAATTTAGAAGGTTACTTTAAACGTTATAAATATAATAACCAAATTTTTAGTGTAAATGGTACAAATAGATTAAAAATTTTAAAATATATTTAATATTTAATACTTATATAATTTTAGAGGCATCATCTTATATTTTTTTTTAAAAAAAGTATTAGGATCTACAAAAAATTCAAAAATTAAAAGGAGTAAATTAAATAGTTTATTTTGACAAATTTTGAAACTTTCTCACTATGTACACAAATATAAAAATTAAGGAAACTTAAATTCAGTTGTTTATAAATAAATGCAGGTGCATAATGTTCACACAAAATTATAAATACGATACCCGCAAGTATACGAGATCGAATTAGTAGTATATGGTGCGTACAAGTGTCGTATCCCACAAAGATTAAATGATCTAGCCACTAATTAATATTATTTAAAACTTGTTTAAGGCTCAAATAAATTTAATACAAGTTCTAATTAATTAAAATAAAATCTAAATTCTAATATACTATTTATAATAAATTATAGAGCAATAACAATTAGAACAATTAAAATATTTATTAGGAATTATCTACCAAATTATTTTCCATGTGATTAAATTATTCTTCAAAGCAATGCAATTCCTTGGGTCTAATAATGTATCAACTTACTCTTTCGATTGTAAATTGTTTAAACATGCATTCAACAATTTAAATACTATGGCTTAACTTTCATCCTCACTCATAATGATTTAAATCAATCATACATATTATAAAGCAAAGTTTATCCCAAATTATGGACATAAATAATTTAAGTTATTTCTAATCATTAAATTAATTCATATTATGTTTACATCTTCCGTTAGTTTTACCATCTTTCAATGCATAACTCTAACTATGATCATGTTTAAGTTGGCCAAAAATAAACAAGCATTAAAATCAACAAACATAAAATACATTCATTAAAGACATTGATTAACTTTCATTAATTAATAAACCATGGTTCATGAAATGAAAATAAATCCTAACAATATGCAATTAATCTATATCCATAGAAATAAAACACTTCCAAGAAGATATAGTAA
>CATIWO010465754.1:0-12967 GCA_949673435.1 Macaranga tanarius
ATTATGCATGTTTAGCTATGTAAGAGTGCATGTGATATGATCTATGGGCATGGAAAGGTATTGTGTTGATGCAAATGTTGCATGCAATGAATAATTTTAAATTCCGCATTTTCATTGTTTCTCTACATATACTTTCCTTCAGTCTCATGCTACTTGATATGAGATATCAAAATAGACATGTGGATACTCATGTGATCGGTGGATCAAACTATGACGTAAGATTTATGATTTTATGGAAATTCACTTTTGTCAACAATCACAATCTTGGACATAATGGTGCATTTGGTCCTTTGACCTGAGGCGACACGGTCATCCACATATGGTTGGTTAGAGTTTGTTACCGCTTATATACTTGTGCTAGCCACGCATGGTTATATGGCGTGTGGTGGCTCTAGTTGGTTATATGTAGGGATGAGTGATCGACCAAGATGGAATTCATTTCCTGGAGTGAACCGGGATAAGATCCTATGCTATCTAAGTTATTCTTGATGAATAAGTACCTAGCTAGGTCAAACTTGACTTACTCGAAAAGAGTTTTGGTGCTAGAAAAGAGTTTCTAGTAGTAGTCGTGTTTTATCGAGAATTGAACTTAAGATGAGGTCATATGATTGAGGCAATTAGAGTTTGACTAAACCGTGACTCTAGCCAATATCAAGATCTTATAATGAAGGGAAATTTAGTGCACGGTAATTATGTTCTATGGTTCTTATGGATCTACATATAGCATTCATTTCCATTTGGGCAGTCATGATATCTATGTTAAGGGTCACTCACGATTTATGGGAACTAAATGTGATTAATTAGGATATTCACATTTAGTATGGAAAGGTGTTTCCATAATATTAAGTGTTAATATTATTTTCCATTGCCATTTAGATTTGAATCTAGTAAGTCATACACATAAGGGTTACACTTATGAAGATTAATATTAATTTAATTATTAATTAAAAATTTTAATTAATTAATTAAATTAGCTGAATTGGATTTGCACGTATGCAATGATCTAGCATATCCCGAAATCTAAGTTCAAACATTGGGACTTAATTGCAATTAAATAAATATTAATTTGGACTTGATTTAATATGTGATATTAAGTTCAAAGACTAGATTAATATTTACCTCTAAATGCATTCACATATGGGCCATGAGATGGACCATATATATTGATAAAGATGGGTTATAAGATGGACCATAAATATTGATAAAGATGGGCCATGAGATGGACCATATATATTGATAAAAATGGACTTGAAATGGACTTAGGATGGGCATTATTTAAAGAGTATAATTAGCCCATAAGTTGTCTAGTTTGGTATGGAGTGGGCCTTCTCTAAGTATAGAGAAGCCCATATGCCCATAACCTTAGCCCATATCCATTAAGTATTAATGATATCAAGGCTAAGGTTATCCATACAACCAAACATAACCCACTCACTTGTAAAACAAAGCCATGCATATAGATTGAGTGTGAGACACTCAATATATCAAATGTATATAGCTTAAGTGTGAGACACTCAAGCTATAGCAATGCGTGTGGCTTGAGTGTGAGACACTCAAGCTATGACAATGAATGTAGCTTGAGTATAAGATACTCAAGCTATTATCAAATTGGTTTTTGTTTTAAGTTAGTGGAGTGTGTAGAAACAACTAGACTTCTACCACATTTTTGATATTTTGAGAGAAAATTTGATATTCTTACAAAAAGAGAGACAAAGGCTAGAGAGTGTCTTCTTCCTTCTTCTTCTTTAAGGGTAAAGAATACAAATATACACAAGTGTTGTGTGCTTTCTAGTTGAAGCCATTAGTATACAAGAGTTGTACAAGTACAAGTCCATCATATATTTAAGGTTGCATCCTTGTTCCATACATCCAAGCTTAGAGAGGCTCTTACAAGTACCTTAGGTCAAAGAGGAGAGGTTGTGGCTAGAGCTTCACTAACCTTCGAGGTCTTCCTTGTGCAATCCGTGTGTTTCAAGCTAGAGGTTTCACACTTGGGGAGCTTGGAGCTTGTACATCAATACTAACCAAAGCTTATCGAGCGTGCTACCAACTAGGGAGTTTTGTAAGTATTACCAATCCCTTAGTTGCTAGGTCTTGTGTTGTGAAGACTTGGTTGTTTGTTGATGAAAAATGTTGTCTTTGATGCATATTTAGCTATGTATTTGTCATATGATATGATCTATGGGCATGGATGTGGTTTATGTTTGATGCAAAGATTGCATGCAATAACAAATTTTAAAATTCCGCACTTTTGGTTGTTACATGATCCACACATCCTTCAAAAAAGTGATATATAATTACTAAAAAAAAAAGATAAATATTAATGTTAAAATTACTAAAATCAGGAGAAAAAATTAATTTATAATGACATTTTTTAAAATTTAATAAAAGATAATTAAAATTAATTTATTATTTTTATTATCTAATGGTTCATTCTGACTAGAATTTCAAAATAGTAAATATAATTTTCTTTTGAAAAATGAAGTACTAGAATAAAAAATATTCAAAATTGATGTATAATTGCCAAAAATATGTTAAAATTGTTACAAATACTACAAAAATTAATTCAATAAAATATAATTAAAACAATTTAATTAAAATTTTATTTATGTTGATTAATTATAATTATAATTTAAAAATAATGCATGAAATATTTTAAAAAAACATTAAAGTTAAAAAATTTTAAAAGGTATTTTAGGATTTTTAATCTAAATTTATTTCATAAAAACGAGTCCAATAATAAAAACATCACATACGAAGCATGTATTGTGTATACTAGTTGTTGATACATAGTTTGGCCCGACCCAATAATAGAAGTCCAGTTACGAAAACTGACAACAAACCCAATATAGTGAAAATTGGATTTTGGCCCATCTGAATGAAGCCCACATCCTAACAAGCCCAACAAAACCTATGAAGCCCATCAGAAAGGCAAAGAGGAGCTGCCTCTATGTGTTGAGGCGATGCCTCAGTAAAGTCTGCAAAAAAATGAAAAAATAAAAAATAAAAAAAGGAAAGAGGAGAAAATGGAGGAAGTGGAGGAGAATGTGGAGAGAGAAAGAGGAGAAGGTGGAGAAAGTGGAGAGAGAGAGAGGGAGTAAAAAAAGGATAAAAGGAGTTTGTGGGGAATCTTTTGAGGGGGGGCTGCTGAATCAGAAAAAAGGAGGTAAAAGAACAAACAAGGAAAAAATATAGAGAAGACAAAAGAATAGAGATAAAAAAAAAAGGATTTGCAAGCTGAGGGTGGCTTTTTGAAACGAAGGCCAGAATCCGATTCAAGCTGTAGAAGGGTCTAAAATTGAGCAATCCAATCTGAGGGCCAAACTTTTTTAGTAAACTTTTTTTTTTTTACTTTTTTTTTATTTCTCAATTTTTCTTTGTTTATTTTTGGTTGAAGTGCATTAAATAATTGATTTTTGGTGGATTGTGAATGTCCTTTCTTTGCATTATATTTATTGCTAAAATGAATTTATGAATTAGGTAGATTATAGAATTGTTATTCTGTCGGAATTTGTAGAAGCGCCACCTCCGTTTACATAGGCGTCGCCTCTATCATTTGATTATGTTCAAAAGTTTCAAATTTTTTTGACTATTAAATGATGAAGAGGTGATGCCTCTTAGGTTAAGGCGACGCCTCTATAAGACAGAGGCGGTGCCTCTATAGATAGAGGCGCCGTCTGGAATTATCCAGGCGGCATTTTTGGACTTATTTGAATTTTTTTATACTTTTTAATTTTTATTATTTAGTACTAACTTTTTTATTTTTATAGGATTTCTTTTTTGGAGATTTAATTTAGGATTTATTGCAGATTAGAATAATTAGTGGTGATTGGCCACTATATTGTGATTTAGTATTTTTTATTATTATTATTATTATTATTATTATTATTATTATTATTATTATTATTATTATTATTGTCATTATTTTCTTTTGATTTGTGTGCAAAACAGGTTGTAATTCATTTCTCCTCCTTTCTTTCTTTACACGCGTTATTTATTTATTTATTTTATTTTTGTCGGTATTTGTGGATGAATGTGATGACGTGTGGATGAATGTTATGATGAATTAATTGCATGAAAAATGGACTAATTAAAATTTTGGATCTAATTGTAAAATTTGGAACTTATTTAGAGGAAATTGTAATTTTACGTGTAAATAAAGAAATAATTAAATGATTAAAAATAGTAAAACATGGAACACGAATGGAGGTCGATCGCAAGGCCGAGTGGGTATTCCAAAAGCCCATACCTAGTTTTCGGACCCAATCTCTGACGACGACTACTGGGCTCCTCTGTGGGATCCAATTGTTGTACAATCTGTCCTGGTTTTCACCCGGGTAGCGACTCCATCTCCAACTTAAGCCCATCAAAAAGCCCAAAGTTATATTCCTAGTGGGCACTGAGCCCGCACAGTGCCGTTCCGCTGGACCCTTCTGCCTACAGTGGTGACTCCACTGGGGATAGAGAAACTAATTCCATGTATTTTGTGTTTTGTTATTTTCAATTATCTAATTATTTCTTTTGCATTCACTATACCATTTTCACATATTGTGCACTTAGTCCCGACTAACCTAACAATAGTTGTTGCTTTGCTGCCTGTATTTCATTCAAATCTGGTGGTAGGGTATATAGCTATTGACACTCACAGTGGAATATAATTGAGTACGTCGTTCAGACCCTTGAGTGGGAATACGAAAAAAAAGTATGAAGCTATGGGAGCCTTTGATCTTACCTTAGACCCAGCTCATGTAGTGGCTTAGTAACTACCCCTAGGTTATCCATAAAATGCATGTGTTTTGATGCCATATGGTAGTCTCATTAATAAAGCCCAAGCCTAATAATAATGGACCACTTTAGGTTGGGCCCTATCCTTTTATTACAACCCATTATATTGGACTTTAGTTTTATTAGTAAGATTTGCTACTTGTTTGTTAATAACATCTTGAGAGATTTGCATGTACGTCGGTTTTGTTATTCCTGAATAATAACCAAAATAGACCAAAAATTCTAGGACAAAAGACTCGCCATTAAATATGTGTATGAGAGGAATAAGGTTGGAAGGTTCGCTTTTGTGACTTGTTTGTGTTCTTTTTTATTGTAAATAAGTGTAAATACTTATAAATAACATGTATTTCATGCATACATGTCACTTATTTTTTAAAATTCATTATTTACAGTCAAAAGTCTCTTTTGTTTGGAAGCAAGTCAAGGATAATTTGGCCCATCAATATCAAGAATCTAGATAATCAATTGAGACCACATCAAAAGAAAATAGAATGTTGAGACCCTCCAACTTTGATTTTGAGTCTTTCAAGCAAGAGATTCTGAAGGAACTCAGGGTTGAGATATGACAAATATGCACAGCCATGATTGTTGAGATAGCAGGAAAGAGGCCCATTGATGAAGAGGACTTTGAAATCAGAACCACTGTTGGTGAACCACTTAAAGGAAAACTGAAAGCAATAGAAGATTCAGCTGAACTAGAATGGATGAAAGACCTGAAAAGACAAGTGGATCAGCTGCAGATTACAATGAAGAAGTATGGGCTTAGATATGACTTTGCTTATCTAAATCTGGAGAAAGAGGAACCACTACTCCCAAAGTTTAGGTTTCCAAACATTAAGAAATATGAGGGGAAAAAAGACCCTCACCTGCATCTCTGACGGTATGTCACTTTCATAAAGCCCACCAGACTAACCAAGGTACAAATTATTAAACAATTTACAATATTATTGACCGGAGCTGCTGTTAAGTGGTACTACACCCTAGATGCACATGTTCAGCAGAATTGGAAGGAGCTATGTTCAGCCTTAATTAAGCAGTACGAGCTGAATTCTCAGTTTGAGGTCTCTCTTCAGGAGTTGCAGAATATAAGACAGGAACCTAATGAATCCTTTATAAGTTTTCTGACCAGATAGAGAGGAAAATTGGCTCAAATAAAGCATAGACCTGCAGAATCAAATCAATTTCTCATAGCTGTAGAATCCTGCATTCCACCCATTGCTGATAAGTTAAAAAATATAGGCATAAGAAATTTTAAAGAATTATACCGCTTTAGAATGAAAATTGAAGCCGACTTGAAGCTGAGCATTCATGATTGGTTTTAGTTACTGTCTCATTTAGAATAAGTGTTTTGCTGTAACTTTCCATTTTTGTGCTAATAAATGTTAGACTGTTCAATTTAGGTGATTATGAATTTTTTATAATTATGCATACTATAGTATGCTTGATTGAGAGAGAGATTACCCAAAAAAAAGGGAATTAAATGTCAAAATTGACCAATCAGTTCAATTTTCATTTTAGACATTACAAAACTCACCTTTTTCATTGTATAAAATGAATCAATCATATCCACCAAAAAGAGGGGTAAAGAAAAAAGACAAAAGTAAAAAAAAAAAGGAATAAAAAAAAGAAAAAAAAAGAGAAAAAGAAGAGAATAAATAAGATGAAGGAGAAAGAAAAACCCATATTCATACCATCATTTACTGATGCCACTCATCTTTGGAGAAAGTCGAGCCCCATGTAACCATTGAAAATTTCTCTTATAACACCCATCTTCACCAACCTCGATAAAATTCCTTGTCAATTATGAGCTAAGAAAAATAATTGGCTAGAAAACCTATAAAAGGCTGGTCAATAACAGGCATAATGTGGCATGCATAGTTGTAACGAATGAGTAATCATATAAAATGAGCATGATTGACATAAGTTTAGCACATGAAGTGTCAAACATGGACTTTTTTAAATCAGCAGCAAATTCATATGATTAGCAGCTAAAGTGGTGACACAAATATTAAACATCCATTAACATGAGTGTCAGGCAATTAGCGGCAAGCACATCACAACAGCATGAACATCAAACAAACCAACAACAAGCATGGCAAAAATAGTGGTTAATCATCAACTTGATTTTGCAACCACCCAGCTAGGTTGGAAACCTATAAAAAGGGTGACCTAGGAGGGAAAATAAAAAAATGACCCAGCTAGGTATAAAAACTCTTAAAAGAGGGTGACCTAGTCAAAAGAGGAAAAATAACAAATAAAACAAGTGAAAGAAAAGTCCCAGCTAGGTTTGAAAACTCTCAAAAGAGTGCAGTCTAGGCAAAAGAGGGAATATAAAATAAAATTGGTTGTAATTTCAAGTTGAGGGGCAACCATGTGAGCTTTAAGAGTAACAGAATCTTACTAAGGGGCAAATGGAGTGTCTCTTTAACATCGAGTGCGATCATGATGGTCTTACACCAGTGAAGCATTTTTAAAATGCAACTAAACAGGGGCATTTATTGTTGTCATCATCCTAATTCAGTCATTAGTGGGTCTCAACTTCTGTTTTCAATAATATTGGTATTAATAGCAATCTTTGATAGACTCAATTTTTAAATTTGGATTCTATAATATAGGGAACCAGTCCTAAAGATCAGCTCTAAATGGAAGAAGCATTTGGCTAGTCAATGTATATAAAGTTTTTTTTTAAAACTACATGTTGCTTTAACTAGTAGTTCATGTATACATAAAACTATTTTGCAAAATTACTTTAGGATCTCATGCATGTATGTATAGAATAATGCATCTTTTTCGAGGTTGTGTTTGTCAAAATTATTTTCGAAAGATTTTAAAGATCACAATCATGCATACATCAGCTTTGTATTATTTTATGAATGTAGGCCAACTGTAAAATCTTTCAAAACATAACATCTTGTCTGACGCTTGAAGTGACTATATGGCTTATTTTTATTGATCTCGCCTGACGCCTCAGAGGCTATATGGTAGTTCTGTTGATTTTCGCCTAATGCCTAGATGGCTAAATGACATATTTTGTTCCTGCCTAATGCCTAGATGGCTAAACAACATATTTCAGTTGTCTCTACCTAATTCCTAAATGGCATATTATGTTCACCATCGTTTGATGCCTGAGGTGGCTACATGGCTCATTACATCTGCTTTCGCCTAACTCCCGAAATGGCTATATAGCTCATTTCATTCGCTTTTGCTTGATGCCCGAAATGGCTATATAGCTCATTTCATTCGCCCTCGCTTGATGCCCGAGGTGGCTATATGGCTCATTTTATTTGCTCTCGCCTGACGCTCGAGGTGGCTGTATGGCTCATTTCATTCGCCCTTATCTAATGCCCGAAGTGGCTATATGGCTCATTTTATTTGCTCTCGCCTGATGCCCGAGGTGGCTATATGGCTCATTTCATCAGCTTTCACCTAACATCCAAGGTGGCTATATGGCTAATTTTATTTGTTCCCGCCTGACACCTGAAGTGGCCATATGACTCATTACATCTGTTTTAGCCTAACGCCCGAGGTGGTTTATATGGCTCATTTCATTTGCCCTCGCCTGATGCCCGAGGTGGCTATATGGCTAATTTTATTTGCTCTTGCCTGACACCAAAGGTGGCTATATAGCTAATTTTATTTGTTCCCGCCTGATGCCTGAGGTGGCTATATGGTGAATGAACCCTCGCCTGACGGCCGAGGTGGCTATACGGCTCAATTCTTTTACTGTAGCACCCTCAACGTACTACATAAATGTATCCATTCATATAAATACACGTGGCATGAAATTTATATTTTAAAATAAGATAAACATCTATACAAAGCTTTAGTCAAATATACATTATACTTTTATGTGCTTACGTAACTTGCTAACAAAATAGCAACATAGTTTAAATACAAAACACTTGAATGCAATAAGAATGATGCTCATGAGGATGGAGATGTCGACACTAAGTCTGGCTTTTTACCCACCTGAACTTACAAAGAAATACTCTCTAAGCTTCTATCAACAAGCCTTAAACGAGGCTATCTATCAAAGCCTAAAAAACCATAATTTGTAAAGGAATGAGCTTGCGAATCAATAAGCAATTATTAGAATAAGTACACATATAGTTCTTCTCAAGAACTAATTAAAAGAAGTAAATAAAAATAATTAAAAATGGACTACACGGCCGTATTCCAACCCATGTATCTCACTGCCAAAATCATCATAAACAAGCATGGCCAAGGACTTACTGTGTCTTTATCCGTGTATTTCTCTGCCAAAAATTAACCATACATACACGGCCAAGGACATGCCCATGTCTTTTCCCGTGCATTGCTCTGCCAATTTTAATACCATCCTACACGGCCATGTATTCAACTAAAACAAGCCGTGTCTTTCAACACGGTTCGAGACACGCCCATGTCTCAACTCGTGTTGCTCACCTCATAGCACATTTCTAACATTTAACAAGCAATTTAAACCAAATCAATAACTCCATCACTTCAATAACTATCTAGCAAATGCTAGCATAAATACTTAGGTGCTTATAACTCAATATCTACACCCCATCAATCATCATATTACTCAATTCATCAATCTTACAAGAAAATCAAATTCAACATTATATTAATTATATCATAAATGCAACGCATGTATGTTTATGCTTATTAGTTGTCCTTCACACATGTTTCACATATAAACCTCATTTTTCCTTCATTCATTCTTTCTTTTCTTTTTCATATATCCATGGCCATTCCTGAGATTCTCTACCCCTTTCAATCTCAGATCTCATACATTTGAGATTCTCTACCCTTTCAATCTCAGATTTCACACATTTGTGTATATATATTATTATCACACGAATGGCCATATCTGAGACTCTCTACCCCTTTCAATCTCAGATCGTGGAGCTCAATCTCCACACATACATTTTCCTTACATGATGCAATATGTATACCTTTCAACATCCTCTCAACATAACATATATAAATCATGCCACACTAGGTGGCTTACACATCAAAGTTACCAATATCACATCCATCACACATATACTTTATTGACCATGAAATGGTCTCACAACCATAGATATATATATATATATATATATATATATATATATATATATATATATATATATATATATATATCATGCTTTCACACATACTTATCAATCTTATCACCTTAACGGCAATCACAAGTGGTATCTTTCATAACTCACCACAACACTTTTTCATATTAATATAATCACATATTCATCATTTTTGCCAATTTAGTGGCATACACAAATTAATATAGTTATATAACCATAGCTACTTGAAAATCATTACATGTAAGCATTAAATTAATAATTACTTACCTCAAGCCTCCAACTCCTTCTTAAATAAAACTTCTCATATAGAAAAGGGTTTCCTCATGCTCTATCAACTCCTACACACAATCATGTGCTAATTTAAACAAGCAAGTCTAGCAATTCACCCTAAAATTACAAAAGGGCAACTAAATGCTCAAAGTTCAATATGTCCAAATAATTCATACACAAGTCCAAAAATTATGAAAATATTACTAACACTAGTCATATGAGTCTATTTAAAATTCCAACTGGAATTACTTGATTTGGACATGTGTGGAATTAATTATGGATTTATGAGTAAAATCGGGCATAACAGGAAAAACAGAGTTGGCCGGTGGAGCAAGAAAATATAGGGCTTTTCCAGTCACCTTAAACAGTAGAATTAGCCCTATCACAAAATATAAAAGTTATAGAGACTTTTTTAAGTTTCTAGATCATCTGACCTTGCTCAATTTGGAGTTCTACAACTCCATATATCATTATATAATGAACACACAACAAAATTCACAATTCAGCCTCTGTACTGCTGCTGACATGTTTAATATATAAGGTTCATGATGCTCTTAATAATTATAGGCACATCCAAAAATTACCAAATTCATATAGACTCTACATATGTGAGTCTAATTTCATTTCCAACTAAAATCATACCAATAGCATATGTACAGAATTAATTATAGATTTTTGAATCCAATCGGGTATAACAGAGTATTTATTATAAGCACTGAAATGTCCATCCCTAATTGATCCTCTAAACAATGAAATCAATCAAAACTAAAAACAAAAAATTATATAAGACTCTCTGATGTTTCCAAATCATTAAACCTTATTCAAATCAGAGGTCTACAACTCAAGTTATGCTCAAAATACTAAAACTGATGTATGCTAAAACATAACATAAATTTTGTAATATAAAACCTAAATTTAAAAAATCACAAATAAATATAAGGCTTACCAAAATGATGTTCAAATAACTTCTAAACCTTCTTAAGCTCCCCAAAATAATTTTTAAATAAGTAGAAAATTAATCAAAAGCTCTTAAGCTAAACCAAAAATCTCCTCTTCTTCTTCCTCTCCATTTCTCTACACATTCCTTTAACACATACACACACACACACAAGCCACCAATAAAATAATACCATTTGCCCCTCTAAAATTCTCCCCCTAATTATTACTAATTCATAATATCTTACTCATAATACTAATAATAATAATAATAATAATAATAATAATATACTTAATTACAAACAATTATCTACAATATTCCTAAATAAAATAATATAAATACCACTAAATCTCTACACCTTCTTAATGAATTTGGACTATTACCAAATAATCCTCAACTTTCTATTTAGATGAAAAATAGTCCAAACTTTCCTTACAATATAGTCCCTCTCTACAATACATGCACATTCCCAACTAACATAAATCCACTATCTATTATGTGCAATATACAATATATATATAAGGACATAACATGTATTCTAAAAGGCAGGTGTTACATTTCTCCCCTCCTTAAAGAAAATTTCATCCCCAAAATTAACTACTAACCGCATAACAATACGTCTTGAACTTAATTCCTCTTTATCTTTATTACCTAAGCTCTTATGATACTTTTCGATTTCTACAATATATGTTTCAATTATGCGACTTAAATCTTTGTCCAGTATACTAAATAATAATACTTCATAACATTTCACACTTTATAACATCATATACCCAAATGTATATAATAATATAATCACAATATTCAACATTACTCCTTGCCATCTCCTCTTTTAGTACCAGCGACCGACATAATTTTTCAGTAGAGCTTGACACTGTATTTTCATCTAACAACCTCTTCTATGATTCTTTACATTATCAGTCAGTAATTGGAACACTTTAGACTTCACTATTATCCCAATTCAACACCTTCTAATAAGTATATACTTCAATGATTAAATTATATTAGCTAATTTGGAATCATAAGATAAAATACTCACTTTATGAGGTCATAATTTCTTAGCTATCCAATATAATGATAATGCACACATTCTATTTTTGGTCTTTAAGCCTTAACATAATCTATTAAATTCATTCCTAAATCAATAATGCAAACAAAGAGTAACAATAATTTTTTTTCCTTGCTTCCCAAATCCTTATTGTTCAACCTCAATTTTTTCCTTAATTATTATTCACAAAAGATAATATCTTCTTCCCCCCTTAACTCATTTATCTGACATAATGTATAACCATGTCTTCCATAAGTTATTCAATATGTCTATGTCAACTTAATAATAAATAAAGTACCCTTCAAAGTTGCTACCACTCCTCTTGTAATTCTATTTTGAGTACCCTTGTAGTGTTGGTATAGTGATATGCCCTAGAGGCAATCATGTATTATGACATTGTTTATTATCCCAAATGGCTATGTAATATTCTTTTAAATAAAGGGTTTATTTATTTGAAGCATTACACCATTAGCATTATGTTAAATAAATGTATTATCAAGAGTTGATAATATGAGGACACATTTATTTAGTACATATGCTATAAAATTGTTCGTAGTCGATAAATTAATATTTGGTCGACATTAATTTGATTATCACCTCTGTCTATTTTCCTTGATTAGTATGAGATACTAATAGTGGGAGGTAGTGAGTCTCATGCTACTTGATATGAGATATCAGAATAGACATATGGATACTCATATTGATGAGCGGATTGAACATGACGTTAGATATGTGATCGTAAGGGTATTCACTTACAGTCAACGATCACTATCTAGGTCATAATGGTGCATATAGTCCTTTGACCTGAGGCATCACGGTCATCCATATTTAAGTGGTTAGAGTTTGTTACCGCTT
>CATIWO010465778.1:0-13990 GCA_949673435.1 Macaranga tanarius
TTATAATAGTACAATTTTATAATACATCAACTTATCAATAATTAATTATCAACATTATAATTTATAATACATCATAAAAAAATTAAGATAATAACTATTTGTAAAATTTTTGAAATATACATACTCACACAAACACACACATATATATAGTAAATTATCGGTTCTTCGGTTCGGAGAACTCATTTTCTCCAGACCCGCACCAATAAAAATTTTCGGGACAGTTCGGTTCGGAGAAAGTCAAACAGTCAACAGATATTTTCGATTTTGGAGATTTTTCGGTTCAATTTTTTGAGACAGTTCGGAGTTCTACGCGACTCGCGCTCAACCCTAGTTGTTGCCATGGAGTGGGATTCTACCCCTCCTTTTCTTTTGAATGTTATTGACTCTGATGCTTATTAATAATATTACCTTTGGATTTTTTTTAAAAAAATACCAAAATAAAAAAAGTGAAAAAGTTCATACACCATTTATGTATTTATCCCTTGTAAAAATAATAGCCCACTACTAGTCTAGCAGGCTAGCAGCTCCTGAAACATCCCACCCTAACACTATACATGAATGAAGTAGAATAAATAGAAAAGGGAATGAAATATAAAGGAAATCATATATATATATATATGTTATTTGAATAGTAGAAGAGAATTGAAAGGGAATTATTCCCTTTTGGAGTGTAAAAAATTTCAACTCTAAAATACATTATAATTTTTAATTATATTTTCTTTTTAAATATTTCTCATATATTTCCTATTCTTTTGTCCTTATTAAGTTACCAAATTCATCAACATCTTAATTACCTTTCCTTCCCTTCCTATCCCTTTCCCCTAGTTGCCCTCCATAGCGTAAAATCCAATTGAATTGAATTCCCCGAAAAGAAAGAAGCAGAACAGCTTAAGCCCTGACCTGATCTGAACCTTCGCAATGAAGAAACCAGAAAAGAATTCGACTGTTTGAACCCTTGCAATCAACAACAATGGTGTGGGCTCTGTTCCCCGACGATCCTCTCTCGGGTTGACTTCTCGTTTCCCCAAATTTATTGTCGATTTAATCGCTGTTTCGTTGATAATGCCTGAAGCAATTTTATGTAGTGATATCAGTTAATTGAATAATGCCATCTTTAATAGAGTTGTTGTGTTAATTATTTGGTTAATTTTCGTTTTCCTTCAATAGAGTTTATTGGTTTAGTGCTAATGTTGTGAGTATTGTCACAGGTGAAGAAAAATACTACATTTTCAAGAAAGAAGCTTATAAAGTTGGTCGAAAAGGTAGCTACAAAGTTTTTTTTTTCTTAATTTTTTTAGTATTTTTGACTTGTTATAATTGCTGTGTTTTGTTATTATAATTTTTTTAATTGATGAAATATATTTCAGTATGTATTTATTCGCATTGTGTAGGATAAGTAAGAGACATTTTTTTTTTTTAAAGGGAGAATAAGTAAGGACTTTAAGTCCACAAAATTGGCACATTTTTTTGCTTATAATTGAGACTCTTATTGCAGAAAAAGTATCTTTGTGAGTATGCTGTGTATTGATTTGGTGATTTCCTTTTTCCTAGGCTGTGATGTAATTATTAATAAAGACAAAGGAGTTTCTCGAATCCATGCAGAGATAATTGTTGATGAAATGATATCGTTAGACCCCATGCAGGGTAATTCTGGTCGGGACTCTGGAGTTCGGATCAGAGATTGTTCCAAGTATGGGACGTTCATTAACAAGAATCTTGATTCAAAGGAAAAGGTTCATGAATTCCCAAACAAAGAAACAACTTTGAAAGATGGGGATATGGTTTCTTTTGGAACTGGTAACGCAACATATAGGTAAACAAAGTCTCTTCCTTTATTTTTGTTTAAGTGTAGACGTTAATCTTATGATTTCTGCATGTTCTTCTTTCATTTGGTTTCTGGGTATATGCGGTTCTGGGTATGTATGGTCCTCTATAACAGTATTTCTGTGCACTCATGAGCACAGGCAAATATATATTCTGAAGATTAGCTGTAGATGGTGTTAAGCAATTTAAGATGTTGGTTAAAGTGACAAAAGAGTGAACTGCAATGTTCCAATTCAATGTGAATGTAACTATTCTCTCTTGGAATTAACATCTGCAGGTTTTCTTTTGTTCCACTTACATTTTTTGTCTGCTGCTCTGAATCCTTTCAAGTGAATGATCCCCTCCAAGAAAAAGTTTCATCAATTGGTTAGTGAGAAACACTATTTCATCTCAATTCTCCATTTATTTCTCTTACATGTTTAGTAGTTCATTGTTTTTATAAATATTCACTGCATACTTTTATAGGCTTCAGGGTACAATATTTGACAATTTTTATCTATGAAAGAGAACAGAGAGAAAAAAAAATGTGCTCAATATTACTTTATAGCATTTGCAATTAGAACTTATTCATAGCTGCTTGGCTGAATTGTTCCTGTACTGGTATAGCATAAAAGAGCGGATATTTCAAATAAAAGTAAGGGGCTGCAGCTAGCAATTGAAATGTGCTCGCCTTTTGTATAAAATTTGATGTGGTATAGATGTCTTCCAGGTTTGAGGAATGTGTACCAATAATGGCCTACATTCTAAACCAAGACCAAGACTTCGATAATACATTAAGAGAAAAGCCAGTTAGAATGAGCTGAATGCTATCTTGTGCAGTCTTTAGATGGTGGAATTCAAATTCACTATTTTTTTTTCCCACCTGATATGTTAGATTTGTCGTACTATTTTTAGTTGCTGTCTTAAAATTTTGGTTACATTCACTTTTCCTCTCTTGTATAAAGTGCAGACTAAGGGTGCTACTAAACTGAAGCAATGCCAATATCATGAATGAGCCAGCAGTTGATTGTGATTTGGAAGTTGCATTCCTTTGTTGATTGAGGACCTGTTTGCTTATGATTGAGAATTGGAAACAAGATATTATGAATTAGAAAAGACGAAAAACAAAAAAAAAATTACTAATTCATGGTAGCAATGAGCTAGCTGCTGCATAAACCTGTGCTCTGAATTCTTATGGGAATAAACTCCTGAAGCTAGCTCTGTATTTACTTGTTTGTATGTGATTCAGTAGTGTGTGTGTTTTTTTTTTTTTCCAAATGTGCTTGATAATTTGGTGCATATTTCTCTCCATACTCGGTATGCTACTGGTTTGTTGCTTTCGAAACAAAACACTGATCTCCCTGGATGGTGGTGATGCTTGCTTTTCACCTTTTTGTAACCTTTAAAATTTTAGAAATGATGTGTGTGCTCTCTCTCCCTTCATTACTTTTTTTCTCTTTTTTCTTTCTTTCTTTTTCCCCTTAGGCCGTGCCTAAATTTGCCCATGAATTCTTACATCTGCTCTGGATGTCAAAAGTTTGACAGATTATTTTATTTAAAATTTTTGTTTTAGGTGCTCGTATCACTTATCAGTTGAGTGATGAGTGCACACACATACTTGTTGATCGTCAAATGTCTGTGGAAAAAGATGTTATTGATGCTGTTGTGGCTAAGAAACCTATCATTCTCTGGAATTGGGTTGAGGTATGTAACATGGATTCCTTATTGTTTCTTCTTAAGTGTGATTTTAAAGTTCAAACCAATTGAGCACTGATTTTTGAAGTTATTGAGTGTGTGGCTTTAATAATAGAAGTGGAGAGTTGGAAGGTAGTCAAATATTTTGCAAGGCCTCATCTCAGTTATTCCCTTTATTTAGTCTAGATATGTTTAATTAATTGACAAGTTCTTGTATGGTTTGTCTCTTTGTGATTTACATGCCATAGTTCATACAGAACAATTGACTGAGAAGTAAGGTGCAACTAGTGGCTTGTTAGAGATGGAAGTACACTCATATAGATGAAATTCAATCATTTCCTTGTGATTTTTAATAGTTAATAGGCAATCACTACTCACAGGTGCATTCTCTTAAGAGTGAACGCTAAAACTTGCTTGTCTATGTTCTGTACTGTTATCACTTACTGCATTTTGTTTAGTTGGTTGCAGAAAAAACTATTGGGTCAGAAATTCCCAGCTGGAGTTCGTAAGTATCAACTAGTGTCCATTTTTGCCTTTAGTTATTACCTTTGTGCAGTTTCTTTTTATATTTCTGATGAAGTTGATAAAATATGTCTTTTTCTACGTTTTTCTATCAGCTATATTCCAACAATGACCATGGAAGGAGTACTAGTCAAAGTCGTTGACTCAGTAACTCGCGCAAACTGTTTGAAAGGATACACTTTTCTACTAGAGTCAACAAATATGGTAATATATGCACTCAGAGTCAATTTCAGAAGATATCTTTTTCCTTTTCCAGTAATTGAATAACTTCTATCATTGTTAGTGACTCTACCTGTCTACCAGTGAAGAAAAGAGTTAAATTGCACAGAGATCTAACTTAACCATGCACCTGCACAAAAAAAAAAAAAATCGAAGACATAAGTTCTTTAGGCCCATGTATTTCCACTACAGTTTCATTGTAGTCTCGGCTCTTCAGAAATGTTGGTGTATTATACTAAGGCTTTCATAAAACTTTCATTTCTTCTTCTTGTTAACGTTTGTTATCTGAATCATTATGTCTTTGGAATTTTGATGGATAACACTTGTGCTATGCCTATCTCTACCTGTCTCATTGCTTCATAAGCATTTGAATCAATCAGTAACCATCTATAATGTTTTTAGGGGTCTCTCCTGGTGACAGAAAAGCTTTAGCTATCTGTTCTCTTTAACCCAAAGTCTTCATCATTATTCTCCTGAAATAAAAGAAAACACCAGTACACTTGCCACAGCCAACCAACCCTCCCTGCAGCGGCCACTCTTGCATTGTCATGTCCTCTCATTCACTGACACAAATTTTTCCTTTTTCCTTTTTGTGTTCCCAATGCTTAGAATATGTAATAATGTCCTTGGCATAGTTTTCTCTTGCTAAAATACTCATTACCTAAATCACCACCATGGTCTCCAGTAAGCAGTCCTTGAAAATTCTGCAGCACCCTGAACCTCCATTAAAATGTTCTATTTTCAATTTTTCTAGAAAAGCCAACATTATGTCTCTATGGAACACTTTTGTTTTTAGAACATATTTATCTTTGGACTACAAAGTAGAGAGATTCCGTTTTGTTCTCCATTTATGTAATTGAATGTGATGAGGTTTATGATTCCAGTCAGTTGTGATGAGAGCAAGTATTACCATGTTGCTGAGAGAAGAATGACTTCTTGTGGGATCAATCACATATGTTTATTAATTAATATACAGGTATACAAGGCAAGCATAAATAGTATAGAAAAGAACTACAATACCTAAGTACAAAACTGGGAAACACAGCTCTACTGGGAAAACAAGTACTATAGGATAAACATAATTGCTGCAAGTATTACAGCTGTAAAAATTACAAGTTTATACTTTATTGTTATTATTGCATGTTGAGAGGATGGTTCATTGTTTGGCCATCAGTTTTGCGGGAGGGATGTTGCAGTTTCGATCATAGAGAGATTGGTTCTTTTGAAGATCTATGGAGAATAATGGAACATCATAGAGAGACTGGTCCTTTTGAAGATATATGGAGAATAATGAGAGTTCCATGTAAAAGTTAAATCTTTGGATATTGTGAGTTGCTTCCATTGTTTATTTATTATGACTTTATATATTTGAGGGAGATGTTGGAAAAAGTTACGCATGTTAGGTTTATTGACAATGATATGTAGCGCTCGCTGGTTGGAAGTGGGAGAGATAATGCTGTGCCTGAAGCCAGTAGGGGTATTATTTGACCAGAAATTCGGAGCTCCCTTTGCCTGTCTGTCTGTTTGTCTGTCTGCCTGTTTATCTTCTCTGTCAGGAAGATAAGAATTGCATAGAGGCTGGTTTATGAGAGAAGGTAGGAAGATTATGGAAAGGTTTACTTTGATCTACTTCTTTGCAGTTGTTATGATAGTTTGGCTTGAAGAGAGAATGAGAATTGTTGTTTTCTCTTTTGTTTTGGTTTACTAGAGATAATTATGGTGTGACATGGCTAGATGAGGATGAGGTAGAGAGAGATTTAAACTACATATGCAGCTAAATATTGAGTATGCCAGTTATCTAAGTGAAGGCTAATATGCACTGCCCTGGTTTGACTGTAAAAACTGTCTGATCTCTTAACTAATTGTAAAACTATATGACATTTTGTTCTGATTCCCATTGAAGGAGCTTAACCAATATCTTGTTTTGGAGTCAAAAAACTTTTATTAACTGATTTGGATGGTTATTTGTTCTTATGGTTTCCCCATGCAGTATAAGTTTGGTGACAAGTTGCAGTCTCTGTTGGAAGCGGGGGGTGCAAATGTTATTTTCATTGAAGAATTTTGTTCCGGTAGCCAAGTATGTCTTCGAAATATATATATATATATTGTTTGTTTATTTATTTACATTGCTCAGAATTTGGAATTTTTGTAAGTGTGCCATTGTTCAGCAAATAACAATCTTACAATGACAAACTAGATGGAATGGACAAAACTCTTTATTTGAGCAAAAAGTAACTTGTACCATTCCTTCCTGGGGTGGTTTTTATTATTCAAACTGGAGGAGTGGATTCTGTAATTTAATTATATCACATAGAAAGACTGCTAATCAATAAATGATGAAATTGAAATTTGGCTTGCCATGTGCATCAGAAAAGTAATACCTCCAATATTTCCTCAAGTTATTGCCAGGAGGTTTTGAAGAAGTTTTATGTTTCCTTTGTTTGTTGTGTTGGGGTAAACAGCAAGAGGCTTACGATTTTAGTTCATTAGTCTATTGTTGGATAAACAGCCTTAGAAGTGTGTTTGGTATAAATACAGTGCATCAAATTTTATGGAATTCATCTGCAAATCCAAGTTTAATGCGTTTGGTTTAAATGAAAACTTTGTAAAATTCATTTGCAATTCTAACTTTTTAAATTTGTGGAATTGCTCATACCTAAACCAAATTCTAATAAAATAGTTACAATTTCCAAATGAATTTTATTATTTTAAATCTGTTTTTTCATTAGACTAAAATGCCCATTTTTATAATTTTTATTTTATGCAATGCTCATATAGTGAAATATTAGCTTAAAAGGATATTTTTGGCCAAATAACATATTTTTTGAATTTCAAATTTATACCAAACACAATATAACAAAATATGGAATTCACTTGAAATGAATTTCATAAAGTATTCATTTAAACCAAACACACTATATTAATAACAATTCATTTGCAAATGAATCCTATTTAAAATTTATTTAGAAATTAAATGAATTCCATAGTAAAATTCAGCCAAACACTATGCAAGACCCCTTTTTGTTGATATTTGAAGCACTTAATGGAGACTAATGGCAAAAACCCAGTGATCCTTGTTTGGAGAGGACTGATGTACCAAACTTTTCGACATTGTTAGGTTCATGTCCATTAATTTAAAGTTCTGGATTTTGGACAAATCATATATTTGTACTCAGTGCTGGCATTCGTTTGCGAAGTCCACATGATAGGTTAATTTGGTGGCTTTGACATGCATATCAAACCCCTTTTCTTTTCCAAAAATCAGGATGTGGTTGCCTTTTTTTTTTTTTAGCCTAGAAATTTTACTGGATTAAGACAGATGACTATTCATGAATAAGCCCCAGGAAATCTAATGTCGTGGAAAGTCAAGTCTCTAGGACATGATTTGAGGGAGTATAAACTTCTCTGAGACATGATCACATAAATGCTTCTTATGATGAGTTTTGTCATTGAGCTCTTGTATGTCCTACATAAAATTATGCATATTTTGGTGAGCTTATCTTCTAACATGTGTCCGGTGAACAACTTCTTGTAGGGCTTGGATTATCGAGAAAATGTTCGGATGGTGTGTGTTATTCCTCAAGGATCAGCTGACAAGTTTTGTCGTTCTAGCAAATTGAGTTCATTATCCAGAATAAGTGAAGTGGATCTGTTACGTGCTGTTGTATCAGGACATTTAGATTCATCTATGCTGATGCTACCGACTGGTAATTAATCTTTTCCTAAGGTTTATTGGGAATGTTTGCTTCTTAATATTAGGCAGTGCTCATGACAGTATTGTATGACTTGTGAGTTTCCAGGCACTTTCTCCTCAGACTAGAAACACCTTGTTGCCTCTGATGATGTCTTTTGTGTTTTCAATTGAAGGTCATATGGAAAATCGTACTAATGTTAGATCAATTGCTAAAGTTTCTCTGCTTATTTTTTACTTCTATGAAATATTTTGACACAAAAAGTTCATCAACTTATTGTGTTAGAATAGCATTTTGGTAGAGTGTGATGTTAAAATCAGTTTGTACCATAGGGCACAGGAAAAAAGGGCCCTTTTCCTTATCAGAAGTCTTGTTTCATCATGTTTCATGAAAACCTAATTTAGAGATCTAGTTCTCACACAGTTTCTCATCCTGTTTTAGCTGTCTTTTCCTTGCATTCATGCTATCATTTTACAAATGTGCAATGAACCTCTCAGAGATCTATTCCTCTTACAGTTGCTAATAGTGATTTAACTGTCTTTTCCTTGCATTAATTAATATCTTTCTTTGGTTAGAATTTCGTCGTAATTGCATTTTCTATTTCCTCATCATACCAAAGTAATCTAGCTTTTTGTTTGTCCTCATGCAGTGGTTGTTTCATCATCATGCTCCACGGATGAGACAGTCGTAGCAGATTCGGATGAAGAAACGGAAACAACATCAGTTCATGTGGTCACCGATATTTTCATTGAAGAAGCCCCTAAATTTGTGAACAAAGTGGAAACATCCCCAGTTCAGAAAGGGAAAGCATCCCCGATTCAAAAAGGGAAAACATCCCCAGTTCACCACCCTCCTAAATTGGAGGATAGCCATGTTGTGAGCTATACGGACAACAATGGTGGAATGACAACAAAAAGTGAAAAGGTGGATGAGCCTGAAAGCTCAAATTCTGATATTATTTACAGCCAAGATTTAATTATTAGAGATTGGCATTTACCTGCTACAATCAATTCTACTACACATAAAGGAATTGTAGATTTTAAGCGCTTCAAAAAGGTAATGCCATTTCTCATTTCATATTTTGTTTGTTTGTTTTTTTTTTTTTTGTTTTTGTTTTGTTTTTTATTATTATTATTTTTTCATATCTATAAAATGCCCTGGGTGCCGCTCTTGGTGCAATAGTTAAAGTTTTTGGCCTGCAACAGCACTCTAGGCTTGATTATGGAGTTGAACTATTTTATAAAAAGTGAAAAAATATTCAAGTGGGGCAATTTGTAAATTCTCCCTCATAGTTGGGACCTTGACTAAATTATACCCTGTTTCTGCCCTGTGCCGCCTTTGTATCTATGACAATAGTTTGAGCAACATTTGTAGGTTCAAGCAAATATTTTTGACTTGAACTTTCTGACTGTAATATACATTTGCTACTTGAACTTTCTGATTTTGACAATGTAGTCCTTGATCTTAAAATATTCAATCAAGCCCTTTTACTGGATAAAAATGGTCAATTTGACCCTTTTGTTAGTTTTCTATTTAATTTCTATAGGTGGATAAATATAATATTGGTAGAATTATATATATAAAAAAAATAAATGGTTTCTTACAACAAGGTGCAATTTGACATCTTTCAATTATTGGGCCTTGATTTTTAAAATTTAAGTTTATGGACTATTTTGAAAATGAAAAAGCTTAGGGTGAGGTTACTTGGTCCCCCGCATAACAACCATTCTTGTCCATTATGTTGTCAAGATATATTAACTAAAGATTTTTCAGAATTGAGTGTCAAAAGAATATACTACACCATTCTAGGTTTAATAGAAACGACAACAGATATAAGTACTTTGGCAGTCTGCTACTTGTAGCATAGGAATTAAACTTTTGGACCTTGTTATTAGTCCTCTTTTATCTTGCTACTACTTACTAGGCCAATAGTTTTTCTTTCAGACCTTCAAAATGATTTTAGCAGCCTGGGATTACAACACTCTGGATTTTGGCCTGTTAAATTGTGTGAACTGTGGTTTCTCTGTTTAATTGTTCCACCCATGCTGGCAGTGTACTTGGATGAGATGTTGGTTTAAATTGCAACTGGTTGTCATGAGGAGGCTGTTGAATTTAATTGGGAAGAATGTGATCTCCTAGTTATTAGATTCTAAGTGTAATTGGTGTTCAATATTGGTGATAATCTATTATTAGCAGTGTAGGACTTGTATTATTTTTTTTTGGAGATGTGCAGACAATTTCTTTTCACCTTTGCAACTCCAATCCTCATGACACAATGCGTCTCATACAATAAAACAGTGTAGCCTATAGCAATAAACGATCAATTAGCTAAGCCTTGGTGAGGATAATATAGGCATTAGTCATCATGTCATTAGGTTTAAAATCCTTAATAAAGCAATCATTTGAAGTCAACTCTTACTATGTTATTCTTTTAATTGAGTATATAAAATCTAATTTTTTAAAGCTGGAAAATCATGGTGGAGAAAATAGTGAGCAATTGGAGAATGACTTTGATTGTATCAGACATTATATTCATGGGCTTTAGCTTAGGTGATGAAATGTTGTGTGTGCATGGTCTTGTTTTATGTTTTAATTTTTTCTGAAAAATAATGAATGTTGCTCTTGTTTGTGATTTTTTATGCTGGCTAACTTCTCTTGCAATTATGTCTGGTTCACATTCTGCTTTGTCCTCTTACAGAAAAATACTCAATCAGGGAATAGCTTCAACAACCTGATTCCATTCTCAAAATATCCATACAAGTAAAATCCCTGTTCCCGTGTCTAAGAATGTTCTCTAATATAATATCTGGAACATCATGTTTATAAGATTGCGTTTCATGGCAGAGATTCTGACTTCGGCAATCAGGATGTGCTTGACTCTGTGAAAGAAGAGAAAAAGCGGAAACAGATGGAAGCTATTGCAGAGGACTTATTCAACAGTGAAAAGGTGATAAACATATTTATTTTCCTGCTATGGAACAAATATTTAGCAGTGGAAGTGATGTAACTAGATTATAGTTCAGCCACAATGTTTATGAGAAAACTTGGGGTTTAAAATTGCAGGGAAGACGACGTGGTGTGGCTGGTTCTCTCCGTTCACTTCTTTCCCATGGGTAAACGACTGGAAGGAGAAAAGGTTGATAATCTTGTCCTCCATTTTGCTTTTTGCCAATGTGTATGCTCTTTTCTCATTTTCTGTTGATTCAGCTGCTCTTTAAACCAGTCCTGAATTCTGAATTTCTGGTAGTAAGTGAGAAGGGGTGTGTTACATGGAGTATGGCTCCTCTGACGTGTAAATATGTCAAAATATATTTGTTTGCAAGTGTTCAGATCAGTTTTAATGCAATTTTTGGCCATCTTCGGATTTCTAATCCTAGGTAGCTGATGCATGTTTGTCATTTCTATGTATTTTGCTATTGCATTCGAAATCTAATTCTTTATTTTCTCCTTTTCCTTGATTGAGATTATAAAGCACAAAGGGACTCAAAGATCATAGTCCCCAAAACCTAGTTAAATGCAGTCTATCAGCCTCCAGCATCCGAAAGTAATTTTTGCGTAAGAAAAGAAAAAGAGCCGAGTTGGCTGCTCTGGAAGTTTTTCAACTCTTCAACTCCTGCACCTCCCTTTTTTAGAATTTTATATTTCTGTGGGAGGGAAGTCCCATCCAATAAACCTTTACTCACACACTGTTTTGCATGGTCTTAACTGCACTCTTCACTCACCTTCTTTGAGCACATCTCCATCTGTACACACTGGCTTGCAAGTTGCAACTCGGCTTGCTCATAAAAATCTTTTGAACAACACATTCTAAAACATTACTAAGCTGCAAACTACAGGTTCTGAAGTGGGGAATATTATCAGACGCATGATCATTCGAATGGTTCTGTGATTATCATGCTACTGATTAGTCGAATAACGTGTACAAGCAAATATTTAATCAAGAAATGAAGTCTGGCAAAGCTTCATGACTAAATTTCCAGTTTCTGGCATGCATTTTGCATCAAGATTCTGACTGCTGAAGAAGTTTTGAACTCTAATAGACTGAAAGTGGCAGCTAGATAAACTATCAATTTAAGCATAGGACAACTATGGGTGTTTGGTTTAGCTAAGTGAACGAGCTGTTTGGTTTAACTAATTCAACGAGTTGATAAAGGATTCTCATCAAATAATTAAGTTTCAGCTAGTGGTTTCTCATTAAATAGCTAAGTAGGGCTGGCAATTTATGACACGACCCGACACGAAGTTAAACGGGTTTGGATTTAGTATAAACGAGTTCGGGTCATAAACAGGTTAACCCGTTTAAAACACGAATACAATCATGTTTAAACGGTTTGAACCCGTGTAATCCGTTTAAACACGTATAAACACGTTTAATAAACGGGTTACACAATTAACTATATTAACCTATTTAGACACGAATTAACACGTTTAATAAACAGGTTAACACGATTAATTATTAACCCGTTTAAATACGTTTTAACCCGTTTATATATATATATATATATAAATTGGAAAATTTTTAATGTATTAATTGAAAATTTGTATAGCAAAAAAAATTACATTTTAAATTAAATGAACTTTAATTAGTATTTAGTATTTTTTTATTTTTTGAAATCAGTATCATATTTTATATAATTATTATTATTATTTGAATAATATAATAGCATATGTTACATAATTACTAGTAACTTTTTTTTTTTTTTGAGTATCTAGATGGGGTGGTTAATTCTCAACACCACAAGGGGAAACCAAGGGGGGGTGGGAGTTCGATCATTGACCTCCACAACATATGTCCACATCTTTTGCCACTTGGGCTACTCACGGGGGACATAATTACTAGTAACTAGACCAACCTATTATTTGTCAAAAACTTATTTATTAGGATAATAGTTTCATGTAAACTATATGTAATAAATGAAATAAACTTGCATATCATTCATATTTTTTTTTATAATATCTTGAATGTATAAATAGATTGAATAAATTTATATAGCATTTTATTTATATCTCATATTTTTAATTTATAAATTGAATAAAAACTTAAGTGATATTGTGGACACATGGTCTGACCCGGCCCACGAGGTAAAAGCCCGATGATGAAAAAGTGACAAATAAGCCCAATATGCAAAGGAATTGGATTTTGGCTCAATTATGAGGGACCCAAGCACACTCCAAACCCACCAAACCAAAACCCATCAGAGTCCAAATAACCTACAGCCCAATTGAACCAAACCCATTAGAGCCCATTAAATCAAGCCCAAAACCCATAAAAAAAAACCCTAATAGATAAAAAATCTCTATAAAAAGGAAGATAGGAAACCCTACAAAAGAAGAAAGGAAGAAAAAGGGGACAGAGGGAGAGGAAACAGAGAGAGGGAGGCTAAAAAAACCCTAGAAAAAATAAACAAGCAAAAACATCAAAACTACAAACCAAAGGGCTGTGGAATCAAAATCTTGCATTGGTGGAGGCATTTGTTCATCATCACACTTCCGAGGACTATCTACTTTCTCAATAAGTATTTTCTTGCTTTTGTTTTTTTTTTTTTCTCTTAATTCTTTGTTTCAAATTATATTTTAAAACATGATTATGTAAATTATAATTGAATTTATTTTTCAATTAATTAATTTAGATATGTATTTTTTTATTTTCTGATTTTTATTATCATTTAGAAAAAAAAAAAAACTACAAATTTTTGTTTGTTTCGTCGGCAACAGTGCCATCAACATGCACTTTGCCGACCTTATGTTGCCTCTGTTTCACAATTTTTTTTTTTTTTTAAATAAAGGTTGATGGGCCAATGGCCCATCAACCAATTTGCATTCCTTTTTGTCAACAGTGCCATGCACTGTTGACGTTAACAAAATTTTTTTTTGTTAATTCTGATTTTTCATTATTTGATTGTCTTTATTTTTATTGTTATTTTATTTTTTTGGCTTGTTTATCTTTTGTGTAATTTGTTATTATTTCTGTTTTTTTTTAATTGCTAGTTAATGGTGATTAGATTAATTAGAAATATATGAATTAATTAATTATGTGTTTTTTGGTTAATATCATTAGA
>CATIWO010466010.1:0-19897 GCA_949673435.1 Macaranga tanarius
TTCAAGGGTTCTTGATATCAATCAAACACAAGAGTTGTGTTCTTTCTTCTTAGTCCATCATCTTCAAGGGTTGCTTGATTGTCCTACACATCCTTGCTTGGTGGAAGTTCTTGCAAGCTCTTTGGGTCAACAAAGGAGAGCCTTGAAGATTGAACAACACCATCCTTGGAGGTCTTCCTAGCCAATCTTGTGTTTCAAGCTAGAGGCTTCACACTTGGGGAGCTCAAGCTTGTAGATCACCATCAACCAAAGCTTTTCGAGCGTGCTACCAACTAAGGAGTATGTAAGTGTTACAACATCTCTTAGTTGTTAGGTCTCCCTCTTAAAAGTATGTCTTGGTTGATATGTTGTTGGTATGTGTTTCATTATGCATGTTAAGCTATGTAAGAGTGCATGTGATATGATCTATGGGCATGGAAATGTATTGTGTTAATGCAAATGTTGCATGCAATGAAAAATTTTTTAAATTCCGCACTTTCATTGTTCTCCACACATACTTTCCTTCACATAGTTCATCCAAAATACTCATCACAATAACTCATCTATTCTATCACAATCACACAAAAATATTGAACAAGTAGAATTCACGTATTTCCTTCATTATCATTGTGAGTTTATATCATTGATAGTACATATGCAATACCAAGTCCACAATATACTCACTTGGTATATCAAACAAGCATTATTATTCCGATACAATTCTTAATATATCAATTCCTATATAAGTTTAATATTCTATTAACAATATTAACATTTCCTTGCATCTCATTCATTATATTTAATAACTACTTACCATAATTGCTTTCGAACTTTAAATAAGAAGAGTTTCCCTAGTTGGTTGTTTTCGTCTTGCCTCTTATAGCTCCTACATATATCCACATATCAAACACACATTCAACACATCACATATGTACTTAAGCTTAACTTGTATGATCTATCACCTTAAATTTGATTTGTCCAAATATCATGTACGCAAACCCTATGATCATCATTTTAGTACAAAATCTAGTATTATGTGTCTACTTTCATGTCCAATTAGAATTACTTGAATCAGACATGTATAGAATTAGTTATGGATTTTTGAAACAATTCAGGTGCAATAGGGCTATCAGCATGAGCATCAAAATGTCGACCCCTATAAGACCTTTGTAATGATAGATTCAGCCTGAGCTCAAAACATAGAAGTTGTAGAGGAATAACTTAAGTTTTTAGAGCCTCTAACCATGCTTAATTTAGAGCTCTACAGCCCAATTTATGGCTCAAACCCTAGGACTAAAAATAGAAGAAAACAGAACCCGAATTTACAATAACCCAAAACTTGACTTCAATTAACAAAAATACAAGCATAGCTTACCAATTGATGCTCCAATTGGATAAAGACCTTCCAAAGCTTATCTAAACTCTTGTTTGATAACTTGTGTAAGATCAAAATCTCTCTAAAAATCTATCAAAAAATCACTCATTTTCTCTCCCTCTCTAAATCTCTACCCACACACATATACAAACACACACATGTATACACATCTCCACCTTCCACTTGTACACATGCACACACAATTGACCACACATATTTTAAAATTATTAAGATAAATATCACCAAATATTCACTTCACCCCTTAATGAAATGAGAATATTACATGTCACCTTATAAACTTTTAATTGTGACAATCTAATCCTATTTTCGTTACAAAAAGATCCCTCTCCATAAATTACAAACATACCCAAACTTAAATTAAGTTCACCATTATACCATATATAAAATGTAATGCATAAGATAGGAATGCGTATTCTAGAAGGCATGTATTACACACTAGACTTTTATTTTCATTAAGTTTAAATTCTAAGAATGCTAAGGATGATGAAGTTGATGAAAAGTAAAAAAGTCAAGAGAAATAAGGAGTTTCAGAATCAGTTCTTTTAACAAATTCAACTTCAGGTTTCAAAAGTTTAAGATGCAAGTGTTATTAATACTTTAGACAAGCAATGTTCTTTGAGTTCTCTAGTACATCAGAGCAAAGCATGTAAAAAATTATTTATTTGTTTCTCAAAACAGTCAAACTAAAAAGAAATTAGCAAAGATAAAAGAATGGCAGCAAAAAAGCATAAGAAATGATCCAAAAGGAAAGAATTGTGAAGAGGCTCAGCTGAAAAAGTTCAGCTTTAAAGAAAAATTACAAATGGCTTCCTTTAAAGGAAAATTGCAAATGGTTTACTCAACTCAAGCTTCTCAAAAGATGAACGTAGGTATGTCTAATTCCAATCTCAAGCAAGATAATGTTTGTAAGTCTTAGTCAAATTAAATTCCTCAATTTTAAAATAAAGAACAATGAAATGTCTTGAACTCTCCCACATTTTACTTTTACAAGTAAATACCATGCTTAATATTGAAATTTACAACTACTAGTAAGATGTACATCACTTGATTTTTCTTATAAAAGTGAACAACAATCATAAATACTAGTACATAACTAACTACAATAGTTTAACAAACTAAATTCTTCAACTATCATGTTAAGTCTCATTAACTTCAACACTCAGCCTTGAGACTTCACTTGAAACATCAACTTCATCATCTTAGAGCTTCTTTTTTCCAAGATTTTTATTCTTGGACCAATTGCAACTCCTTTTTTTAACATGATATTTTCTTTTATTTGTTTCCTTTGCTAGTGACCAAGACCAACTAGGAACTCCTTAACTGCAACCCTTTTTAAGAGAGTAATAAAGGATGGCTCATAAACATTCAACAATAATTTCATTTTCATTTTCTGAACTTGTTGGTCCTCAAACAATATTAGTTTAGAAACCTATTGATTTTTTATGAGTGTGAAAAACATTTATTTTAAGCACTCTATTTTATTGCATCTTAGGCTTAGTAGTTACATTGTTAGTTATTTTTTAGTTAATTTAGTTTGTTTTGTTATTTTGTCTTAATTAGTAGGATTTAATTGTTTTTATATAATTTCTTTTGTATTTTGTTTTGTAGGATGCATTGGGATGAAGTTTGGATCAATCCTTGAAGTTTGGATAGGCTAAAGGCTTAAGATAAGGAGTTATCTACGTTGGGGATGAGCATGACCGTGCTTAATTATTGCATGGCCGTGCCTGAGAGTTGTTAATGCCAAGTTATAGAGTGGCATGGCCAATTGGCCATGCCAAAATTGAGCACGGGCGTGCCAGCCACAAAGCTCAGCCATAAGTTATTTCTTGTGCAGCCATGCTATTTTCTTATGCACCCATGCCTGACTTATGTGGCAGCCCACGAGATGAGAATTTTCAGCTGAAGATTAGATAACAAGGGACTTATCTTTTAATTTTTGATTAGATAGAGTTTCAAAGGGGTTAGATTACCTTTCTCACTAGGTCTTTAGGTCTATAAATAGGACCATTTCATGTTTATTTAGGGGTTATTCTTGTTTTTGGATTCTACTCTTGTTCATATTTTTATTCTAGTTTCTATTTTCAGAATCCATTTTCATTTATTTAGTTCATAGTAGAAGTGATATTTGGCTTGAAGTTAGAAGAGCAAGGCTTCTTGACATTAATGAAAAGGGGTTTTTCTTGTATCACTCTTTTAATTATTTAATTATGTTCAGATTTGTTTTCATTTCTTATTTGTTTTCTTTTCTCTTTAACATGAGTAGCTAGATCTTTTCTAGGGTTCTTATTCTGAATTGACAATGTGCTTATTGTGATTATGTTAGGTTTCTAGATTTAATTCATTGATTGTTGTTGTGTTTAATGTCATTTTAGGACTGATCAACCTAGAATTGAATTGACACTATGGGCTTGATCGAGAGATAGGTTATGTAGGAAATGGCAATAACCTATTGATTGCTTAGGTAGTTGAGAGACAATTAAGTGAATCAATATTGATTAAAGGTTGTATTTAAAATTATAATTAAAAGTCATTAGCTTGGTGAGAGCCAGTTAACTTAGTGTTGATTAATCTTCAATTAATTATAGGTTTATCGAGAGAAAAATCTATAGTTTCTAAGATCCCTTCAAAATGAATTAGAACTAGTGTAGACCTAGTTGTGTAATCAATCCTTTCAAATGGTCAATTGAGAATAAGGAACCCTACCCTTTAAAATTGCATTAAATTTGTGTTTTTACTTTTCCTAATTTAGTTTCTTTGAAATTCCAAACTCTATTTCATTGTCTAAACAATCAAACATTGTGAGTATTACAATATTCAACTTCAAATCTCTGAGGGACGATATCTTATTTACTACTTGATACGATTCTGTACGCTTGCAGATTAGTACACATCAATAGCTGATCGATATTGTATGTTTGATAAATTTATAATAGTTGTTGCTGATAGTGTATTTAATTACAAATATAGACATTAGTTAATTTATATATAAATAAACATATTTTATATTTAAATTTTTTAATATTAAGTTATATAAGCTCTGCGCATGCGTATGACCAGTATTATTATAGCAGTATATGTGCACATGGGACGCTAGATCATCAATGTCGCCCATTATGTTAGCACAATTTTTGGTTACATATTAAGGAGTGTATGAGATATCATTTTTATGAATATAATGTTTCAGGCTTAACTCGGCTTGTATGGAAGCTGTTTAGCTAAAGCATTATATTATTTCAGCTAGCAACAAATCAGTTTCTGCGTCTATATTGTCTTATGATATTTCAGCAGTTTATTGATTTCCATTATTTAAAGGTAGCTTTATAAACATATTGATATATCAACAACATATTAATTATTATTATGATGTTCAAGCAGTTTTATCAATATATCAAGGGAGTTTGTTAGTTAAAGAATATATTGATAAATTTAAGGATCTCTATCACTTTGTTGCAGAGATTATGCCCTCAGAAGAAATTAAGTGCTATCGGTTCAGAAGTGGGCTAAAAGCTCAACTGAAAACTGGGATAGCCTAGTATGAAAGAAATAACTTCCGAGAGCTAGTTCAAAAGGCACTCATGCTTGAAAAGGCAAGGAATGAGGAAACAGAAGCAGAACAGAGGAATAAAAGGTTTAACCCAGGTTCTTTATAAGGGTTTACAAACAAGCCAGTTAATAGAGGGGGTAACACATTTCCCCTAAGATCTGGTTATGGTGGAAGTGGACAATGCTCTTATATGAATAGTAGATAATAAGGAAATCAACCCTAGATGAGCCAAAGTTCTGTAAGATAACTAGCTGGTAGCTCGGCTAGTGGCTAAAGATAAACTCGAGGAGGCATGTAATAGAATAACCCGAGAAGACTCACCTACCCTCAATGCTCGACTTATGGCAAGTTCTATGAAGGGGAATGTAGAAAGAGGTCTATGAGTCGTTATGAATGTGGAGAAGTTGGCCATATAAAAAGAGATTGCCCTTCATTGGTATAGTTTGGTGGTTCAGGACAAGGAGTCATTGTGCCTATAAACTAGAGTGGTAGTAGAAACTATCCACCGAATAGGCAAGTCACCACCGATTCTAGCCCTAGTATGGGTAGAGGTCGCATTATTGTCACAACATCTCAACAAGGCCAGAGTTCTCAGCAGAATCAACCTGTGACACAGGCTAGAGTGTTTGCGATGACACAAAAGGAAGCACTAGCATCTCTAGAAGTTGTTACGAGTATGTTGACTATCTTTAACCGAGATGCATATGTGTCATTTGACCCTAGAGCTACGCATTCCTTTATGTCTCATTCTTTTGCTTTACATGTGAAAGTTAGACTTAGTTCTTTAGATGTTGATATGATTATGAGTAACCCCTTGGGAAACTCTAAGATTTATGAGAAAGTATGCAAAGATTGTGTAATTAAAATAGGTGTACATGAGCTTCTAGCGAACTTAGTTCCCCTAGAACTTCAAGGTTTAGATGCAATCTTAGGAATGGATTGGTTGTCTCGCCATTATGCTATAGTGGATTATTTTAAAAAGGTAGTAGAGTTTGATCAGCCTAGGGAAGCAAAATTTTCTTTCCAAGGTTTACGACATGCTCTTTACTCTTATTTGATATCAACCATGACTACAAGAAAAATGCTAAGGAAAGGCTGCCAAACATATCTTGCCTATATGGTTGATACTAAGTCTGAAGGGCCGAAGGTAGAAGATATTCTGATAGTGTGTGAGTTTGAAGATGTTTTTCCCGAAGATTTTCTAGGTCTACCTCCAGATAGAGAGATTGAATTTGCTATAGATGTGATTCCTGGTACAACTTTAATTTCTCAAGCACCTTATAGAATGGCTCCTGTGGAATTAAAAGAATTAAAGATTTAGCTGCAGGAGTTATTAGATAAGGGCTTCATTAGGCCTAGTATATCACCATAGGGAGAGCCGGTGTTATTTGTAAAGAAAAAACATGGTTCCATGAGGCTGTGCATTGATTACCGACAATTGAACAAGGTTACGGTGTGGAAAAAGTATCCATTATCTCGTATAGATTATCTATTTGATCAACTACAAGGAGCTAAAATTTTCTCAAAGATTGACTTGAGGTCCGGATACCATTAAATGAAGATTAAAGAGGCGAATGTCCCTAAAACGACATTTAGGATGCACTATGGACATTACGAGTTTTTTATAATGCCATTTGGTTTAACAAATGCGCCAGCTGTTTTTATAGATCTCATGAATAGTGTGTTTCAAAAATACCTGGATAAGTTTATGATTGTATTCATAGATAATATACTGGTGTATTCTCGAAGTAAAAAGGAACATGAAGAATATTTGAGGATAGTTTTGCAAACTTTAAGAAGTGAGCAACTATCATAAAATTGAGTAAATATGAATTTTGGCTGGATCGGATTATTTTCTTAGGGTATGTTATATCAGCAGAAGGTGTTTATGTAGACCCTAAGAAAATTAAGGCAGTAGTTAAATAGGAACCGACAACTAATGCCACAGAGATAAGGAGTTTCTTGGGATTGGCTGGTTACTATTGTCGATTTGTTCAGGACTTCTCAATTATAGCAGCTCTGTTAATGAAATTGTTAAGGAAGAATGTGAAGTTTATATGGACAGAAGAATGTCAAGAGGGTTTCGAGAAACTTAAAGAATGTTTGACTTCAGCACCAGTATTAACTCTTCCAACAGACGATAGTGAATTTGTGATTTATAGTGATGCATCCAGAAAGGGATTAGGTTGTGTACTCATGCACATGGGAAAGTGATAGCCTATGCTTCTAAACAACGGAGGCCACATGAATCAAATTATCCAACTCATGATTTGGAATTAGCAGCTGTTGTGTTTGCTCTTAAGACTTGGAGGTATTATCTTTATGGAGAGATGTGTCAAATTTTCACTAACCATTGATCTCTTAAATATATTTTAATTTAGAAAGAGTTGAATTTGAGGTAGAGATGATAGATTGAGCTATTAAAGGACTACGACTGCACCATAGAGTATCATCCTGGTAAGGCAAATGTTGTAGCAGATACTCTTAGCTGGAAATCCTATGGCAGTTTAGCTCACTTGAAGTTAGTGTGATCCCCTTTATTTTGAGAGCTTTAAGCCATGAATGTAGATATGAAAGTTGATAGCCAAGGAATGTTGTTGACAACTCTCAAGGTGAGACCTATTATGGTAGAATGAGTTAAGGAAGCTCAAGCACAAGATGCTCGTTTATATAAGATCATGGAGGAAGTAAAAAATGGATCATGAGATGATTTTTCTCTTCGAGAGGATGGAACTTTAATGCTTGGAGAAAGGCATTGTGTTCCAAATGTTGAAGACTTAAAGTGAGAGATTTTAGAGGAGGCTCATTGTTCCACATACTCAATGCATCCGGACAGTACTAAGATGTACCATACACTCCAAGAGAATTATTGGTGGCAAGGAATGAAAAGAGATGCAGCAAATTATGTAGTAAGATGTTTAGTTTGTCAACAAGTTAAAGCTGAACATCAATATCCATCAGGTATTTTGCAACCACTTCCAATTCCGGAGTGGAAGTGGGAGCATATCACCATGGACTTTATAACGGGATTACCTCAAGCACAATAAGGACATGATGCAATATGAATTATAGTGGATTGTTTAACTAAATTAGCTCACTTTCTACCAGTCAAAGTGGATTATTTATTAGATAAGCTGACACAAGTGTACATGAATGAGATTGTAAAACTTCATGGTGCACCGATCTCCATTGTATCAGACAGAGATCCTAGGTTTACCTCTAAATTTTGGCCTAGTTTGCATTAAGCTATGGGTACAAAGTTGAAGTTTAGTACTTCCTTTCACCCATAAATTGATGGTCAATCGGAAAGGACCATCCAAACTCTAGAGAATATGCTAAGGGCATGTGTGATAGAATTCAAGGGAAGTTAGGATAAGCACTTGCCGTTAATAGAATTTTTGTACAATAGCAGTCATCATGCAAGTCTCTGCATGGCACCCTATGAAGCCTTATACGAAAGAAAATGCAGAACTTCGGTATGTTGGAATGAGGCAGGGGAAAGAAAACTTGTGGGACCAGAGATTGTGTAGTTGACCACGGATAAGATTGAGTTAACCCGTAGTAGATTAAAGGCTGCTCAAGATAGACAGAAAAGTTATGCTGACTTGAAAAGAAAGGATATCGAGTTTAATATAGGAGACAAAGTATTTTTGAAGATATCTCCATGGAAGGGTATAGTTCGGTTTGGGAAGAGTGGAAAGCTAAGTCCTCGTTTCATTAGAAAGGATTGGGCCGGTAGCATATCGGTTAACTTTGCCTCCAGAGTTATCTCAAGTGTATGATGTTTTCCATATATCTATATTAATGAAATACAAAAGTGATCCCTCTCATGTATTGAAGCAGCAGTCGATTGAGTTAAGAGAAGATTTGACATATGCAGAAGAACCTGTAAGGATCCTAGCTAAAAAAGAGAAAGTTTTAAGGAATAAGGTAATTCCATTGATTAAGGTGTTGTGGAGTAAATATTCTAAAGAGGAAGCTACATGGGAAAAGGGAGGAGGATGTGCAAGTTTAATATCCTCATTTATTCTCTCTATAGGTATGCAAATTTCGGGGATGAAATTTATTAAGAGAGAAAGAATTGTAACATCCTAACCTAGGACCTTAATTAATATATTAAGTAATAGGATTAGAAATAAGTTTGAGGATCTTTTTAGTTATTTTTAAAAATTTAGGAGACTAAAATGGATATTTGTCAAAGAGGGCTAAAATAGATATTTGCCAAAAAGATTTTTATTTTTTAAAAGAAGAATAGGAAGCAGGAGCTTATCATTCACGCCACTTTTTCTTTCTTCTTTCTTCTCTGCACCCATTTCTTCCTTTCTTCATCTTTTTCATTTTATTTTTTTTCTTTCTTTAAATTTATAAATTTCTCAACTTCCAAACATCAATCCAAGGTTTCTATTTGCAAATTCAAGGATTTAAGTAAGAGATTTTGGTAAGTAAAGTTATTTAATTTCTACTTTTTGAATTTAATATTTTTATTGAAATTTTGAGTTTTAAAGCTTATTTATGCTAAAATGGACCCCCGTGATGATTAAAATGATGTTTGGGTTTGATTTAGATTGTTTTCTAGCATTTTTGATTGATTAAATCTAGTTTTTTGCTCTATGAATAGTATTTTTAAATAGTGCCTATAAATAGTATTTTATGAATAGTATCTGTGAATAGAGTTTATGAATAATGTCAGCTCTATGTGAATAGTGACAACCCCAGTAGCCTCCCGAAACCCTATTTTTAGCAGTTTTAAGCTATTTTTCGGGTCTTAAGTCATATCTTTAAACTATAAATTAATTAAGTTGAGTAGAATTTAGATTTAAGCTTGTATTATAATGATTTTGCTTATGGATAGTAGAATCGGATCAAGTTGGAGCCGTAGAGGCTAGATCAAGGCCAAGCAACTACGTTTCGGTTCAGCAAGCTCAAGTGAGTGGATATGTATATAAAACTATTATGAAACTAAGTGTATATATATATATATATATATATATATATATATATATATATATATAAGATTATGTTTTACGGTTTGAAAAAAGGTTTTCTATGTTATAAATCTGATATTTCTTTACAAATGAAATTTTATCATGAACTAGTTTATAAAGCATGATCACATAAGTTTCTTAGCTTTTATACTATAAATTGGGAACAAGTACCATATAATTATGGTTAATATAGTTAAAGCAGTTTAAAGCAAGGATATGTTTATTATGTTAGTATAATGATTATGTTTCAACGTTATATATTTATCAGTTTTATGATTCTGTAATTTATGTTTTAAATAGATTTGGTTTATGGATAAAACTATACACTTATATTATGTACCTATTAGATTGCACCATAATAACTGGTGTTTATTCAGAAATATTATTTAGCAACTGTCTTGGGGACAACGCTTGGTTGTACATATAGCTTTGGGGGCGTACAATCGGGTAGTTAGGCCTTGGGGGCCTGCTCTGCGCATGCGTATGACCAGCATTATTATAGCAGTATATGTGCACATGGGACGCTAGGTCATTAATACTGCCCATTGTGTTAGCACAATCTTTGGTTACACATTAAGGAGTGTGTGAGATAGCATTTTTATGAATATAATGTTTCAGACTTAACTCGGCTTGTATGGAAGCTGTTTAGCTAAAGCATTATATTATTTCAGCTAACAACAAATCAGTTTATGTGTATATATTGTATTATGATATTTCAGCAGTTTATTGATTTCCATTATTTGAAGGCAGCTTTATGAACATATTGATATATCAACAATATATTAATTATTATTATGATGTTCAAGCGGTTTTATCGATATAATTATTTTAGCAAATAGCTAGTGTTCCCACTTTAATTTATGGTATTTAAAGTTATTCCACTCACTGATTATTTTTGTATTCACCCTCTTATTTTAAAATATTTTCAGATCCAGCAGAGTAACATCAGTAGTAGCTAGTAGATAAGTCTGGTGCTATCCAGTGTCTAGAGAGGTTGAGCCAATAAACTCAAACTTTTGGACTTTTGTATTACTTTTAGGACTTATTTATTATTTAGTAGATGGACTTATATTATGATATAATTGTAAAAGATTCTTAGTATGTATAATGACAACTTTATTTTAAGTCCATCTTGATGATTGAGGTTTAAGATTATATTTATAGCATTAGTATGTCAGCTCAGCATAGCATGTCGCATCCAACTCGATAGCTAGAGGAGCGGGTGTGACATCTTATGGTGGTAATGAAAAAAAATCTTCTCCACCATCTCATTCCCTTGAAATTCGATAACATGAAAATTGTTCGTAAAAAAAGTTCAGCAAAAACTAGAGCTCTGTCTCAATATCTTAATCAGGACCTATATTAAAAGAGTACAATTACAACCAACAACCATTAGAATCAATTGATAGGAGATGTTCCTCCTTACATGATATCTTGAGTTTGAACTGTGGTTTATACAATTATATTAAATTAGTTATTGCAAGATATTTATCGCTCTTATGATTTTATCATGATTGAACTAAATTAATTAAAGCTCGATGGACTCTAAAATACCAATAGTTTAGAATTTAGCCTCTTTAGTTTTTTTAAGACATTTTCTTAAAAATTTTGGGTTTTTACTTATATTTAATATAAAGTTATTTAATTATATTTTATATTTTTAATTTCAAAATTAAAACTATTGTTTATATATGTATACTTAGATGATATATTTACATTTAAACACAGTGTTATATAACAAAATTTTATTGATTGTATCATAAATATTTAATTTTAAAAATTACAATGTAAAATATACTGTTGAATTTTATATTGTATTATAAGTTTGTTGTTATCTCCTCAAAAGGTTGTCTAAATATGTCACTGCCTAAATTGGTAAAATTGAAAGAATTTGGATTTAATTTATAGTAACCACGAGATCTATTTCATCATTTTGCCAACAATAATCAAATGAAATGTAGGTAGCACATCCATCATGAGATTTACAGAGTAAAACAATTAGTGAGTGACCAAATGGAGGAGTTTTTTTGTATGATCATATGCTACCGAGCCCTGAGTTTTAAGACATAATATTTTGTACATATACAAAAGATTAGATATTGGAGAAAATTAAATTTATTTTTATTATTAAAATTAAATTAAATGGAACATGTAATATAGCAATAATCTCGTGTTGCTACAATAATAAGTTGGAGTGCTAGAAAGAAGCGCAAGTGATGTCGTTGTAGTGTTACCAAATCTGTCATTTCTTACCCTCCCTAAGTAATAAATACTTCTACACTATTTTTGGCGAGCTGCATTTATTCTTTTGGTTGTTAAATTCATGAGGGTGGTGACTTTTTTTGGCCTTTGCTACAGCAGGCTATTTAGTGTCTATTTTTTTTCTGTTTTCATTTTTTATCTTTCATTTTGTCATCTAATTGTTTTTTAATTCATCCTTTCAACCGATGTAAAACATCACAATGTAATAAAATAATTAACTTAAAGAAATTCTACCATTTTAATTAAAACTTCATTGGACCTGTAACAACAATTAAAAATTTAATGCGTATGAGTATGATTTATATAAATAGCTTAAATGGTAAGGACGCGGGTTACAAAGTTACAATACACTTGCTGTTGTAATAAAGTAAAAAATGACTTCAGAGTTTTTTCACTTCACCACTTGCAAAAATTACTAGTATTAATTGATATGTGAAGTGTACTAGTTTACAATAATACACTAGCCACAATAGTCAATTTGTTTGGTGAGGTTTTGTCACTAGCCATCAATATAAAACACACAATCTACTCCTCAATCAGATAGATATTTATGACTAACAAATAATCATAAAGGAACGTAGGTGTTTTTCTTTATATTCTTCAAGCTATCACCCTTCTTTGTGCAGCTATGGTCATCGACGGACAGCTCTATCACTGCTTATTTTCAGAGCTTTCTTTGAGATTAAGTTGGTCATGACAAAAGCTCGGCAGAGATTTAATTAAACCAAGCCCTATCTAGTATCCTAATCAAAGCCTAAATTAATAGAACACAGTTTTATCTCAGTGTAATAATCTCCTGAATCAAACATAGTTGTTATGTTTTTATTGAAGTGCTCTTGGTTGACTTAGGCAAATGGACATAAAGACTAGGCATGTCAAAGTAGTGTTGGGTTTTAATAGTATGCAAAGGTTTCATGACACAAGTATGAGGGAGGCAAACTTGGTAGCTAAAGGGTGCCCTAAAGGGGGGTGAATAGGGCTAGTCAAAATTTTTGTTTGATTAAGAAAGATTAAGAGTTAATGAAAGAAGGCAAGAAAGAAAGGATGAAATAATGGAAGCAAAGCAACAAACATAAAGACATAATGATTTTAAGGAGTTCAAATTATCAACCAATCCTACATCTCCTACCTAATTTATTCCCAAGTTAAGATTTTCATCCACCCCAATCTTATTTCTCAAGATTGTTATAAGTATTTTGAGGCTCACACTAAACCTTTACAAATATGTTTTCTAGGCTCAATACTAACCTTTTACAACCCAAGTGTTTTTTTAAGGTTCACACTTAAACCTTTTATAACACAAGTGTTTTACAAGGCTAACACTTAAACCTTGTTGATTTAGATCCTCATTACTCACTTCTTAATCTTAAGAAAGTATAGAAGGAGATCCTATCAATTAGCACTTCCCAACTCTCATAAGAGTTGAATGTAGAAGAACATACAAAGAAGAATTAAAATAAACAAAGATTTAATCCTTACAATAAATGATCAATAATTTCTCAATTGCTCCACCAACTCTCTAACTTTTTAAATAAATTTCCAATGCTTGTATTTATAGTTGGAGCTCAAAAATAGCTGTTAGAAACCCCCCAAAAACATCCAAAAACACTTACATCTTCATATAATTTCATTTTAACTTTTTTTTAGGATTTCAGCTGCTCGGAATCATGAGTGGCACCTTCAGGATCGTGAGCGTCAAAAATATGACTGTTATATTCAAATATATCCGTTAGAGAGCTCCTCAAGGTTGTGAGCAGCTCCTCACAATTGTGAGTAGCACCTCACAATCATGAGGGGCTCGAGGCTTATTTAGAGAAGAGAAGCTTGGCTCAGGTGCTCCTCAGGATTATGAGGAGCACCCTCAGGATCGTGAGCGGTGACTAACTTGTAGAAAACTTCATTATTTTGGCTCCAATTGACCTCTCTTAAGTTATGATCATCCATATAACTTTTATGGACATTTGAGAGGACCTTTGAGGGCTTTAATTGAGCTTTAATTCAACCTCTAATGCTTGCTTAATTAAACTTTAATATAACTTATAATCACACTTAAATGAAAAAGTTAGCAACTAAAATTGATTGTTAAAGTTAAAAGAAAGGTTGATTTGATTAATCAACATGATGATCATACAAAGGGTCAACAATCTCCCTCTTTTTTACTTTAATAAACAATTTTTGAATGATAATTAAAAACCACTAAGTGCATGTGTGTGCATTTATTTTACAATACTCCCCCTTAATCATATACCAAGTTTGAAATTTCTCCCCTCAATATATGCTAAGGTGAGTTAAACATATCAAATATTAATCAGTCACATTAAATATTTAGTTTCTCCCTCCTTTTTGGTATTCCATTTATAATTCAAATATAATTATTATCATTCAAAATGCTAAATTTCTCTCCCCTTTGTCAAAATAAAAAAGGGAGGAAATCAAAAGGGAAAGATACCAAATTAAATATGAAAAGTAAATAAGATAAAACTAATGATACCTAATGAACAATAAGGATACCAATTGAAGAGAAGAATGATATTAATTGAGAACAAAAATACTAATGAAAGAATAAAATTGATACCAAGTAAAACCAATACTAAATGAAAGTTAAGTGAATTATGTGAAAAAGGAATACTCCTAATTGATATCAAATTAAAAATTAAATGAAAAGGTCAATCATGATTCCTAATGAAAAGTGATATAAATGCTAAATATAACATATATTAATCGTGATACCAATTATATAGTTTAAAGAGGGCTTTTTAAAAGAATATGACGTACTAAATAAAAAATGATGCCAAATGAGGGATATCAAATGAGAAAGAGTAAAAATAATATAAGAATAACATGCCAAAAAATATGCAATTTTTTAGAATCATTTTGATCATGCAAAGGGATGAAATTCTCTTTGGACATATTGATGTTTGCATATTTAATAACAAATTAAATAAATTATTTTTATGGATTCATCAATAGATAGCTCAAAATGCAACAATTAACCATATAAGGTTGGAAGCTTGAATTTAAACAAGTAATAACATATCAAAACATACAAACATAATCAATTCAAGTAAGAGCATTATAAAATCAATCAATATTTTTGAACCCAAACTTTAATTAGTCTAAATTGGTTAATTTCAAAGTAATCTTTAAATAAAAGATTAAGATAAAGCTTCTTATAATAATATATATTATTAGTATGTCCTAATATCATATAATAAAAGCATATAACATTGGCAAATATATTGTGCCTTTGTGCATAAATACTCTTAGCATGAAAGTGTTGCACATATCTCCTACTAGGAAAGTGAGTTCTAGAGTGTGCATATGTTATACATTCATAAGTATGCATATGATGGTATGGTGTAGCATGCTTAGGTATGTGCTTTGTGTATATGAATGCATGATAAGGTTAAGGTCTTTTAGCTTGTGCCTTAGACCTTTGAGCTATAGGGGGATAAGTTTTAAAAGACTTAGCTCTAGGCATATGAGACTCTTTAGCCCATATGGCTTAAGTCTTAGCACTACCACTAGGAGCATGTGATAAATTATGGTTAGCTTCCACAAACTTATTTCGAGAAGATGATGATGATAATGCTCCATGTTTATATCCAATACCATATGTATTGCCATGAGATTTTTGAGAAGTTAAAAGAGTATCTAGAGTTTCTTTTCATTTATAAAACTTAGAAATAGAGTTCTTTAGCTCTAAAACTTCTCATTCTCTTCTTTAGTCTTATCAAGTCACATTTCAAAGAAGTAGAATGTTTCAAGTCATTAGCTAATTGTTCATTTGAGGAAATCGCTTTAGAAAACTTTTCTTTTAAATCCTCAAATTCTTTTGATATTTTTGAAAGCTCTAATTTGTAAAATTTCTTCTTTGAAATCAAACTTTTGCATTTTAAAACAAGTTTACTCATAATAGAGCTCTCATCATCATCATCATAATCATTACAATCATCACAATCATCAAGAGAAGAGTGAGAAGTGGAGGGTACCTCATTGATGTCCTCTTGAGCCATGAAGCAAAGATTTGATGCCTCTTAATCCTCTTCCTCCATTTCGGATTCGGATGAATCATCCTAAGTGGCCTTGAAACTTTTTCTCCTTTCTTTTGCTCTCTTGTATTTATCCTTGAGCTTAAGATATTCATCTTGAATGTGATCAGGTCTCTTACACTTAAAGTATATAACTTCTTAGGCCTTCTTCGAGCCACCTCTTTTGGATTCCTTGTGCTTACTCAAGTTCTTTCTTTTTAAATACTCCATGAAACGTCTTGTGAATGATGCAATCTTTTTATTATCTTCACTTGAATCTTTAAGGTCATCTTCATCACTTAAGTCTTATGATGCTTTGAATGCAAGACTTTTCTTCTTTTCCTCTTTGCCTTATTGTTCCTCTTCCCTTTGCCTCAAGGTAAACTCATAAGTGAGAAGCTTACCAATGAAGACGTCAGTTGAAAGCTTAGAGAGGTCATGAGATTCTTCAATTGAAGTCATTCTTGACTTCTAATCCTTCTTAGGAAGCATTCTTAGGATTTTGGTGTTAATCTCTTCTTTTGAATAGTATTTTCCGAACTTCCTCAAGGTTGTCAATAAGGCATTCAATCGATTTGTCATTTCGGTGATGCTTTTATAAGGCTTTATCTTGAAGAGTTCATACTCATAGACATGGAGTTGAACTTTCTTCGATCTAACTTGGATGTTGCCTTCATAATGGTTCTCTAAAGCTCTCCCACATCTCCTTGGCCAAAATATAATGTTGAATTTTTTCTCCTTTCTCTCTTAACATGGAAGCAATAAGAGCCGACATAGCCCTTTTGTTCTTATGGTTCTCCTCTTTTTCTTCTAAAGACCATTCATTTCTTTCCTTTGGAACTTGAATGCCTTCCACTATCTTCGTAAGAGGGTTCCACCCATCTAAGATCACATTCCATAATCTAATGGGATTGCTATCAAGATAAAGCTCTATTTTGTATTTCCAAAAAGGGTAGTCACTCCTATCAAAAAAGGGTCTATAGGTTTGGAAAGAAAAAGATTCACTCCCCATAGATTTTTAAATTCTTACAATTAAGTACCAAGAATTTTAGCTCTAAAACTAATTAAAGGGTGCCCTAGAGGAGGGTGAATAGGGCTAATTAAAAATTTTATTTGATTAAAAAAGATTAAGAAGTTAATGAAAGAAGGCAAGAAAGAAAGGATGAAAGAATGGAAGCACAGCAACAAACACAAGACAAAATGATTATCAACCAATCCTACATCTCCTACCTAACTTATCCCCAAGTTAGGATTTTGAACCACCCTAATCTTATTTCTTAGATTGTTACAAGAATTTTGAGGCTCACACTAAACCTTTACAAATGTATTTTTCTAGGTTCAATACTAACCTCTTACAACCTAAGTGTTTTTCTCACGACTCACACTTAAATCTTTTATAAAATAAATGTTTTACAAGGCTAACACTTAAATCTTATTGATTTAGATCCTTCCTACCCACTTCTTAACCTTAAAAAGTATAGAAGGAGAGATCCTATTAACTAGCACTCCCCAACTCTCACAAGAGTTTGATGTAGAAGAAAATACAAAGAAGAATTAAAATAAACAAAGATTTAATCCTTACAATAAATGATTAACAATTTCTCAATTGCACCACCAACTCTCTAACTTTTTAAATAAAGTTCTAAGGCTTGTATTTATAGTTGGAGCAAAATAGTTGTTATAAACCCCCCCAAAAACATCCAAAAATACTTTCATCTTCATTTAATTTCATTTCAACTTTTTTTAGGATTTCAACTGCTCAGGTTCATGAGCGGTACTCTTAGGATCGTGAGCATCACAAATATAACCATTATATTCAAATATATTTATTGGAGAGCTCCTTAGGATCGTGAGTGGCTCCTCACGAACATAAGGGTGGATCATGAAGGGCTCAGGCTCAATTGGAGAAGAGAAGCTTAGCTCGGGTGCTCCTGAAGATCATGAGCGGTGACTGAATTGTAAAAAACTTTATGTTTTTGGCTCCAGTTAACCTCTCTTCAGTTATGATCATCCATATAACTTTTAAGGATATTTGAAAGGACCTTTGAGGGCTTTAATTGAGCTTTAATTGAACCTCTAATTCTTGTTTAATCAAAAACTTTAATCTAACTTATAATCACACTTAAATGAAAAAGTTAACAACTAAAATTGATTATTAAATTCAAAACAAAGGTTGATTTGATTAGTCAATATGACGATCATGCAAAGGGTCAACAGTGGCTCTAGTAGGTGGTGAGACTTATCCAAGGGATTGGCACACTAGTCCTTGGAACAAGGCTAAAATAGACTTATAGGGGGTAATGCGAATAGTGGCATTAACATGGGGTGGCAAGGGTAGGCTGTTAAGGCTTAAGTATCTTAGTGTGGCTTAGACATAATTCAGGCTATTTAGTTAACATTGGTAATTGCCAAGTAGTCAAGTCAATCTATAGGTTGGTTACACAAGTGGATTGATTAAGGTGCATAAAAGGCAGGTTGACATGCATCATAAGCAAGGAAACTATCAACAGTTATTAATGTGGGCTAAAAATGTAGGATTTATATAAGGGCATGGCTAATTCAGATGGTGCCACTTGTGGGTAATCTTTGCTGGCAAAAATGTATATAATTCAATTATAAGTAGTTAAGGGTGTCAACTGCACATTAGATAAGTGTTAAGGAGAAAAGTGCAATGTAATTTTTATGTGTAAGTGCATATATAAATAGGCATAATATGCCTAAGGCAATAAAGCAGGATACTTGATATAAGACTATATACTTGAGGCCCTTGCTTGTAATCTCTTTTATGCTTGGTAGTAATAAAAGTTGGGACTTATTCCTATAATATTGTTGCCTCATTTTGCGTTTATGTTTAGTTGATTTCATTTTGTTAACTTATTTATTCAAACCTCTTATTGAGATTACTTATGTAGGTGTTGTAAGGTTGAGTCAAGTGCAAGATTTAATTGCCACATAGGTGTTATATTCGAGAATCAAGAATTATCCTTGTGGCTTGGTACCATGGAGCTAATAATAACAACATCTATGTAATGACTCTGGAATCAAATTTATTAAAAAAGATAAATATGGATTTTAAATATATTATCGATAAACGTGAATGGACATTCCATGCAATTGTATATGAGCGAGAGAAATGGTAAGTATGAACGAAAGATGAAGTTCATGGTTATGATATTTTTTAATACATGAATATAGAATTTTTTTAACATAAATAAAAATATTTCATTATTACAAATTAGCATACACTATACAAAGAGTTCTTAAAGGTTTATGATAACAACAAAGCCAATTATAAGGAAGTTTTCTATATAACCAAGCACCTACTAATCAATCAGTAGGTTTGTTACATGACCTTTTAACTAAACTAAATTGACACGCTACAAAATTAGATAGTCTATTCTTAATAGTAGTTATAAGAGGATAAATATGGCAAAGTAATTTAAAATCATATAGCAATTTAAATTTAAGTGAAAAACTGATATATATATATATATATATATATATATATATATATATGCATGTGTGTGTGTGTGTGTGTGTGTGTGTGTGTGTGTGCGCTAAAAATGTTTATAATATAACAAATAAAAAATATGGCAAAGTAATCATCAAACTTAATAACTCACATTTTTCAATTTGGCTTACACAACTTGTGAATGTCACAGCCACCATTAAATATACTTAAAATCAAATATGTATT
>CATIWO010466069.1:0-22233 GCA_949673435.1 Macaranga tanarius
GATGATGTCATGGTGATGTCATGGATGATGTCATGGTGATGTCATGCATGATGTCATGATGATGTCATGATGAGGTGGCAATCTCTACACTTAATTTTGTCTTTTAGTGTGGGTTGATATCAATCTCTTTTGGATGGCTATCTCATCTAACCCTTTAGAGCTCTAATAGTGTTTTTTGTTCAAAGGTTGAGCAAAAGAAAAGGGGACGTTTTTGTGGGACAAAAACTTAAGCCATCTTCAACCAATTCAAGAAAACACATCAACCCTTATTGTTCTTGCTAGGAAGGTTGATATAGAGCAAGTTCTTGAGAGGGTCATAAGAGAGGACACTTGCTTCTAGTTTGATCTAGGCAAGAAGGTGACTCGGTGGGAGCTTGGTGTCTCAAGCTAGAGGATACACACTTGGGTGACTAGGGCATGTGATTCAAGAGCTGAATCTTCTACTCAAGCACTTGGAGAAATAAGTGAGTTGTTCTTGAACTTGTGCTTCGAAGTGGTTGTGTATACATGCTTATGTGTTTGTTTTAGCTATGTGTTAATTGCAAATTGGATCTTGGGGATTGGAATTCTTCATTTGATGAAGAACTATGCAAGTGAAATGTTTTGAATTTCACCCTTTTTAACACATGCTTCCACTTTAGTGTATTGCATAGCATGTTTCCTTTTAAGTTAGATATAAATATATATACGATAAGAGAAGCAGGAGCAGTGAAGAATTTCAAGAATATTGTAAAGTTAGGATATTTGGTAATTGTACAATATTTTTTTATACGGTTGTATGGTAATGATTATGCGTGAGAATTATGTACAATGGTGATAAGGAAATGATATAATGTATTATATCTATATGATTAAGAGATACAAGTTGATGATCAGATAAAGAAGTTAAGCAAGATTTTTATATCATTAATTCTTTAGTTATATATACTAATGGAGTTAATAGTAGTGAGGGTGTCACAAGATGAGGCTATATCAATCCTAAAGACTATGGCATTTGATAGTTATTTGTGACCTGTGGAATGAGGAATTGCACCTAAGGCTGCGGGCAAGATCGAAGTGGATGGTGTGACAGCGCTTCAAGCATAAATTTCTTCACTCTCCAAGCAACTTGGCAACCTTACACATAAAGCCAATGTAGGCCCTACACAATTCCAAGGTAAGCAATGTAATATGATAGGCAATATGGGTTATGAGTTTGTTTCTTATAATGTAGGAAATTTTAGAGACAATTGTGTGGAGCAAGCTAACTATGTGGGGAACCAATTTCAAGGGAGGCAAGCCAACAATCCACACTCCAACACATATAATCCAGGATGGCGAAACCATCCAAAATTTTCATGGAGTAACAAAAACAACATGGTTACACCAAATAACATGGCGAAAGCTCAAGGTCCCCTAGGTTTTCAACAACCACAAAAAGATAGGTTAGCATTCATAGAGAATAAATTCGATAAATTTTTGGATGTCATCACTACCAAACGATCGAGCCAAGATAAGAGTCAAAAGAGGATGGAGGCAAAGTTTGATTAGATTGTAAAGAATCACTCCTCTTCGATTCATAACATCAAAGTTCAGTTGGGACAACTTGCCAATGTCGTGGCCACATGAGGACAAGGGAATCTCCTTAGTAATACCGAGGCAAACCTAAGGGATATCAAGGCTATCACTCTTAGGAGTGGTTAGGAGATAAAGACCAAAGATGAACTAAAGGATGAGACAAAGGCTAATGAAGAAGAGGATCCAAACACAAAGGAAGATGATTCAACCAATGAAAAGTTTGTAGAGACAAATGAAGCCAAGGTGCAAAGTTCATCTCCACCACTTGCACCTAAGATTCCTTTTCCACATAGGTTTATGAAACAAAAGGATGGTGAGAAATTCAGTAAATTTTTGGAGATTTTTAAGAAGCTACAAATTAACATTCCATTGGCGGAGGCATTAGTGCAAATGCCCAAGTATGCTAAGTACCTAAAGGACATCACAAACAAGCATACATGGGATAATCATGAGACAGTGCTATTGGGAGAGACATGTAGCTCAATTATTTCAAAGAAATTGCCTACCAAACTTAAGGATCTAGGGAGTTTTGCGATTCCATGCATTGTTGGAACTAATGAGTTTCCACATTGTTTATGTGACTTAGGTGCTAATATTAACTTGATGCCTTTATCAATTTTTAGGAAACTCAGATTAAGAGACGTCAAGGCAACCAACATGACATTACAATTGGTAGATCATTCAATCAAGAGGCCATATAGAGTGGTTGAGGACGTGCTTATCAAAGTAGACAAGTTTATCTTTCCCGTTGACTTTATGATTTTAGATTTTGACGAAGATAGACATTGTCCATTGATTTTACATAGACCATTCCTTAATACTGGCAGGGCTTTGATTGATGTGCATGAGGGTAAGCTTACACTAAAGGTAGGGAATGAGAGTGTTGAATTTGTTATGTCTAAACTCATAAAATATTGCTTAGATGATGAGGCATGCATGAAAATAGTGTCAATAGATGATTATATTATGCAGCAAAATTTTTCACTCTATGATAGTGATGATGAAGAGTGGAAAACTATTGACATTAAGGTAGAGGATGAGACCATATTCTCCAAACCTGAACTCTTAGTTAGAAGTGATAATCATACACATCCATCTATTGAAAAACCACCTAAATTATAACTCAAACCATTGCCTAATCACTTGAGACATGCATTCTTAGGTGAGAATAACACACTACCTATTATTATATCTAATAAATTAGATGTTGAGCAAGAGATAAATAAAAGGAATCGTGTTATGCAACTTAATCGTAGCGAAAGCGTAAGCCAACAAAGGGTGAAATTTTAAAAATTTCACTTGCATAACTCTTCATCACATGAAGAATTCCCATCCCAAGAACCATTTTACAATTTACACATAGCTAAAAATATATCAAATAAGTAATCACAATAACTTAGGAATTCTAAGTTCAAAAGAAACTTACAAACTCCAATAGTTTGATGTAGACTACACTAGTATTTCCAAGCTTGGTGTAGGAGGATTCAACTCTTGAATCCAATGCTCTAGCCACCAAAGTGTGAGGCCTCTAGCTTGAAACACTAAAGCTTCACTAAATCACTTTCTTGCCTGGATGTAATTAGTAGCAAGTTACCTCTCTAATGACCCTCACAAGAACTTGCACTAATTTTATTTTAGCAAGAGCACTTTGGGTTTGTATGTGTTTGTGTTGTTTCTCTTTGTGTAGTGTCTCACACCACCTTATGTTCAACTCATGAATTGATGCAACAATTGGAAGGCACACCTCCTATTTATAGAGAAAGCTACCTCATCATGACATCATAATGATATCATATTGACATCATCCATGACATCATTTGCTTACCATTTGACATCATTAATGACATCAATGTATACTTGTCTACACACTTATCAATAGTAGGAATTCAATTTGAATAAGTAACTTATACAAGTGTCTTAGCAAATTCAATTTGAATAAGTAACTTGTTAGCAAATTCAATTTGAATAAGTAACTAGACAAGTGTGTTAGTAAAAATGTATACAACACATGTTATGCTTTATGTCTACATTCATCCTTCCATATCTATTAAAGATATAGATATACACAACCAAATCTCTACATCAATTTTATAGACTTAGGCTTAGTTATTGGGCCAACACTTGGTCCAAGTCCAATTCATCAAATCAATGGGCCTAGATTAGGTTGATGGGCTTTCTCAATACATTGGATAATCTTTGGTCCAAAACACTTTTGGCCTAGACCCATACAACTTGGGCCATTAATCCAAGTTCATTTATAAACAACAACACACATATTATTTTATTAATTTAATACTTTAATTAATATCTCATATTAATTAAGAATAAATTAATAATCAAACCCATGGTGGAACTAGATTTTATGATATGCTATAATCATTGTTTAATACATAAATCTAATTCCATTAATCTTAATTACTTGATTAAACACTTTAATAAATAATTAGATTAATATAATAATGATTTGGCGAAACTCTTTTAGGTGTGACTTACTAGGTTCATGTCTAATTGGCAATGAGAATATAATATCAACACCTGATATTATTTGAAACACTTTCAAATCTAAATGTGAAAATCCCAATGATACACTTTCAGTTCTCATAAGTTGTGAGTGACCCTTAGCATCGATATCACAACTACCCAATTAAATATGAATGCATTTATTGATTCACATGAACGCTTTGGTTATAATTACCGTGCACTAAAATCCCTTCATTAGAAGATCCCGACAAAGCCTAGAGTTAAGGTTTAGTCAAACTCCAATAGCTTTATCATGTGACCTCATCTTAAGTTCTATTCTTGATAAAACATAACAATTACTAGAAACACTTTCTAGTACTAAAACTCTTTCAGACTATCATGTTTGTCCTGGCCAGGAACTTATTCATCAAGAACAAACTTACATAGTATAGGATCTTAACCCGGTTCACTCCAAGCAATGAATCCCATCTTGGTCAAACACTCATCCCTATATTTAACCGACTAGAGCCACCACATGCCATATACCCACACATGGCTAGCACAAGTATGTAAGCGGTAACAAACTCTAACCACTTAAATATGGATGACCGTGTTGCCTCATGTCAAAGGACTATATGCACAATTATGACCTAGAATGTGATTGTTGACTATAAGTGAATATCCTTGCGATCACAAATCTAATGTCATGTTCGATCCACCCATCATATGAGTATCCACATGTCTATTCTGATATCTCATATCAAGTAGCATATGACTCACTACCTCCCACTATTAGTATCACATACTAATCAAGAAAAATAGACATAGGTGATAGTTAAATTAATATTAACCAAATATTAATTTATTGACTATGAACAATTTTTATAGCATATGTTCTAAATAAATTTGTCACTCATATTATCAACTCTGGATAATAAATTTATTTAACATAATGCTAATGGACAAATACTCAAATAAACAAACACTTTATTGAAATGAACATTTTATTGCCATTTGGGATAATTTACAATATCAAAATATGTGATTGGCCTTTAGGGCATATCACCTATACTAACAAGAAAGGTGTATGAGGTAGTAAGAAAGAGGGCTAGAACATTGGAGTGGCAGATTTCAGATATAAAGGGAATTAGTCCCTCTATTATCATGAATAGGATACATATGAAGGAGGGATATAAACCAATAGCTAAGAGGCAAAGGAGGCTAAACCCAAATATGAAAGAAGTAGTGAAAAAATAAACAGTTAAGCTTTTAGATGCAGGAATTATTTATCCTATTTTTTTACAGTGAGTGGGTTAGCCTAGTGCAATGTGTACCAAAGAAGAGTGGGATGACTGTAGTAGAGAATGATGAGGGTAAGCTAATTTCAAAGAGAGTGGTAGATGGGTGGAGAGTGTGTATAGATTATAGGAAGTTAAATAATGCCACTCGGAAGGATCATTTTTCCCTTCCCTTTATTGATTAAATGCTAGAAAGGATAGCGGGTAATGCATTTTATTATTTTCTTGATGGTTACTCCGGTTATAACCAGATTTTTATCTATCTCGAGGACCAAGAGAAAACCACATTTACATGTCCTTATGGAACATTTGCAAATAGGCGTATGCCTTTTAGTTTATGTAATTCACCCGCCACTTTTTAACTATGCATGATGGCATTATTTTTTAACTTAATTGAGGATATTATGGAAGTGTTTATGGATGATTTTTTGTTTTCTGTAGTTCCATCGATTTGTGTTTAGCTAACCTTGACAGGGTATTAAAGTATTGTGAAGAGACTAACCTTATGCTTAATTGGGAGAAATTCTATTTTATGGTAGATGAGGACATTAGTATCAGCACCCATAATCACACTTCCAGATTGATCTATACCATTCAAGCTTATGTGTGATGCAAGTGATTATGCTATTGGAGCTGTATTGGGACAAAAGAAGGACAATCACTTGCATGTGATCTACTATACTAGTACAACACTCTCTGACGCTCAACTCAACTACACTACCACTGAAAAAGAGATGTCGGCAGTGGTTTTTACTGTAGATAAATTTTGTTCCTATCTTCTTGGATCAAAAAGTATCATCTACACCCATTCTGCCATTTGACACCTTCTAGCTAAGAAAGATGCCAAACCAAGACTAATGAGATGAGTTTTATTGTTATAGGAATTTGACATTGAGATCAAGGACAAAAAGGGCTCAGAGTACTTGGTGGAAAATCATCTATCTCGGTTAGAGAAAGAGAAAGAGGTAGAGGGCATAACGCAAACCATTAGGGATAGTTTTCCAAATGAGTTTCTATTGGCACTACATCATTTAGCAACCCCTTGGTATGCCGACATTATAAATTACCTTATAGGGGGTGTGCTACTAGATGACCTATCGCATCAATAAAGGAAGAGATTTTTATAGGAGGTAAGGTAATACTTATGGGAAGAACCTTACCTTTATAAAACCTGTGGAGATGGTTTGATCAGAAGATGCATTCCTGACTCCAAGGTTAGTGATGTGTTATCTCATTGTCATGATTCGATGTATGGAGGGAATTATTGAGCATTAAAGACGTCTGCTAAGGTGATGGAGAGTGGTTTCTTTTGGCCAACACTGTTTAAGGATGCTAGGGATTATATCCTCCATTGTGATCATTGTCAGAGGTTGGGCAACATTTTAAAGCAACATGAGATGCCTCTCACATCTATTCAAGAGGTATAGATATTTGATGTATGGGGTCTAGACTTTATAGGACATTTTCCTTCTTCTTATGGAATCAATACATCTTTATGTGCATGGGCTATGTTTTTAAATGGGTAGAGGCAATTCCTACACCCACTAATGATGCAAAGGTTGTGGTGAAATTCCTTAAGAAGTTGTTTACTACATTTGGTGTACCACGAGCTATCATCAGTGATGGGGGGAAGAATTTTTATAACCACTAATTTGCTACCCTTTAGAAGAAATATAACATGCATCATAAAGTGGCAACACTTTATCACCCTCAGACAAGTGGACAAGTGGAAGTGACAAACTGTGAGCTTAAGAAGATTTTAAAGAAGACGGTTGGAAGCTCGAGGAAGGATTGGGCGGATTCTTCATCTATGGCCTTCTAGAACAGCATTCAAAACACCAATTGGCATATTGCCATTTGGGTTGGTGTTTGGTAAGGCATGTCATCTACCCGTTGAGCTCGAACATCGTGCATATTGGGTAATAAAGACACTAAACTTTGATTTGAAGACTGCAGGAGAAAGTAGGCTATTGCAATTGAATGAACTTGATGAGATTCACCTCCAAGCTTATGAAAATGCCAAACTCTTCAAGGAAAAGACAAAGAAATGGCATGATGCACACATACAGAAAAAGGTCTTTCAAATTGGTGATTTAGTGTTACTATTTAACTCACGTCTTCATTTATTTCTAGGTAGAGTGGACCTTTTTTAGTAGTCCAAACCTTCCCTCATAGTGCAAATGAGCTCGAGAATGACAAAGGTGACAAATTAAAGGTTAATGCGCAACGATGCAAGCTCTACTATGAAGGTTTATGGGAAAAGGATAAGGAAGTTATTTCCTTTGATGTCAAGGCTAATTCTACTTAGCTTTGAAAGGGAAGGTCAAGCAAAAGACCTTAAATTAGTGCTTATTGGGAGGCAACCCAATTATAGTTTAGATTTTGAGTATTTTTGAGTTTATTTTAGTTTATTTTAGTTTAGCTTTTCTTTAGGTTCTTTTACTTTATTTTGTTATTTTTGTTTGTTATTTTAGGTTAGCCAATGCAAGGAATGCTAAGGGAAAGAAGAAATTTAGAGAAAGGCAAAGAAGTGGCTACAGGGTTCATACATGGCCGTGTACATGGCCATGTCCAGGTACAAACCTTATACATGGACACACACACGCCCATGTCCCATACTATGTTTAAAATGATAATTTTTATGAAAAAGGCAGTGGGCAACATGGATAGGAACACGCCCGTGTGACAGGGCGTGTACATATACACGGGGTTATACATGGCCATGTTATCACATATATGAAATTGAAGAAATAGGTAGGGGCCAACACAGAAAAAGACATGCCCGTGTCATAGACCATGTAGAATAGGGTTTCTGAAGCGTTAATTGAGAGAGACACGGCCCATTACACGGCCATATGTGTGACCGTGTCTTCAAATAATACATTTTCCACAGAGATGCTCGTGTACACTGACCGTGTATTTTTTTATAAAATTGAGGCAGTCACCAACACAGGTTGTCACACACCCATGTATCAAACCATGTAAGAATTTGAAAATTAGGTTTACATTCCAACATGGTTCGAGATACGCCCGTTTCTCGAGCCGTGTACATCAATGAATTCGATTTAGATTTTGACACGGGAATAGACACGCCCCGTGTCCTGAGCCATTTACCATACTAAACCCTAACGTTTCTGTGCAATATGGTCGTGTTATGGACAACACGCCCGTGTGTCGTCTGGGCTATAAATAAAAAGATAAAGTTTATTTTAAATCAAAACTTTGCGCCTCCTCATTTTCTCTCTTCTCTTATGCCAAACTTCTCTTTTTCGGCCTTTCCAACCCTTTTCCGACCTCTTTTGATTCAATTTTCTTGATTTTTATTCCTTCCCAATGTTGAATCCACCATTAAAATGCACTAAAACCCTTACTCAATGCAATCGGCTTTCTTCTTTTTCTTCATGCTCTCGTCATCAACCGACCCAGCTGCTGCAGGTTTTGATCACCGATCTACCACCCCAGGTTGACACTCCGACCACTGCTTCTACACTCTATCCATGCTTACGGTTCAGAGACGCACGGTTCAACACTAAGGTACAAGCCCTTCTTCCTATTCCGGTAGAGCCTAGTAGATATCCAAGTCAACATGACTTGACTAGTTTAGGTATTTGGGAGGACATTAGCGGTATACTCACCCATGGCTATTGGTCGGACTTGTTGGACATTAGGGACCCTTGCTATTATAAGGTGTTTATTGAGTTTTTGGCTTCTTTTAAGATGGATAAGCAGGGCCTCGTGGATGTTTTTAGGCCGGATATAATTAGATTTAGATTGGGAGGGGCTGCCTTTTCATTGTCCATCACAGATTTTGGAGTTCAGATGGGGATTTATAGCCCCGAGTTTGTGCAAACTGATGATTATAGGCATTCATGGTTAGATTTTCCCCCACATGATCATGACATTATTCTTTTCTTTTTGGATGCACATATTAGACATATTGTTTGCTTACGATATGAGCCCACCAAGTCTAAGAGCACCTATTTATCTTCCCTTGTGTTGTGTATTTTGTATAGGATTTTTGTACATTCTATTTATGGGAGGCGGGAGAGCACAAGTGTTGTGTCCCGTCGGGATTTATTTTATTTATATTGTTTATAGTCGGGACAGTTATATAACCTAGCATATGGTTTAGCATATTATTTAATCAGATGTATAGCAAGTCTAGGGAGGCTTTATGTGGTGGCCATTATATTAATAGGTTGGCTATTCACCTAGGTGTTTTTAGTGCTCTTCAAGGTTTGACACATAGTTGTCATATGATTACGCTAGATATGGATGCGCTAAGATCTATGAGAGTGGTTGAGAGGGGAGGGGGTAGGTATATGCTTATTGCTGGGGCAACTACTGAGGTTGTTGATGATGAGATCCCTGCTGAGTCAGGCCATCCTGGGGATCCACCTATGCGCCCGATATCCATATGAGCCATATGCTGATGCCAGTGGTTCCACCGGTCCCTAAGGATAAATGGACTCAGTTCTTGCAGACCCTTATTAGACATGAGGAGATGTTGTATTATCTGCATAATTAAATGGATACTATGTTCTAGGGGATGTCCATTATGATGCTATTAGGAGGTTTGGTGCCACCGACCATGCCACCACCACTTCCTTGCTTTGCCTATGATCCTAGTGCTTCTTCTGCTGCTGGTCCTTTTAAGCCATTCCAGCGTGATCCTTTAGTGAGTGATCCAGATTTGACTGAGGACAGTGATGATGAGTGATTCTGTGTTTTTACATTACACCCCTATCTTAGTTTATATTTGCCTTGTTTTTTGACATTTTATTTTGTTTTGGATATTTGTGGTTATGTATATATTTGACATTTGGTTTAGAGTATTTAGTTATCTTTATTTTCTACCTTTGTTCTTTTTTATGGTTGTGTTTGTGTTTGTGTTTTTGTTTTTACATTTTTTAGTTTTCTTTTTCATTCTAATATTCTTCCTATCATCAACCACCACCATGCTTATTAATGGTGCTCAATTTTAGGGAAATTTCATTTTTCCCAATTTATTTCTATTTGCGCACATTGAGGACAATGTTTCGATTTATTGGGGGGGGTGTATAAAATTTGAAAATTTTCTAATTATTTTTATGCTTAAGTATTTGGTTGTGCCTATCATTATAATGAACTTAGTTCAAATGATTTGATTTCCTTGCATAATTGATATATTCTCCAATTAATGTTTGACTTGTGATTCTTAAACTTAGGTGATAATTTGAGGGTTAAGGGATTTTTGATCTTTAATGAATTTAATGCTTCACCTTTGGTCATGATTAAGACTCAAAAATTAATATTTCGAATTGTGAACTATGTTAGTGCATGTTGTGTATTTATGAGCAAGATGGAGCATTACACGCACTTGCTTAATTTATTTTGAAAAAAAATAAAAAAAATATATGTTGAAAAATTTTTGTTTGCAAATTAGTGAGATGAAGCATTAAATGCACTCACTCGATTAATGCATTCAATTAAAAGAAAAGAAAAAAAAGTTATGAGAAGGAGCGTAAAATGCACTCATAATGTAAAAAAAGAAGAAGTAAAATTTAAATTAGATTGTTGGTTTACTTTATTTGGATGTTAATTTGTGAAAATTTGGTTGTGATTAAGGGGATGGCTCTTTACTAGGTAATTTGTTGTGTCTTTTGATTTTTAAGTTATCATCTAGGCTTATGAGTTATAAGGTTTATATTAAATGGAAAATGTGCTAAATGTGCAAGTGAAAGTGGTTATTGAATTTTGTTCATTTGTGTGATAGGAATTTAAGTAATTTTTTTTAGGACAACCAAATGGTTAAGTGTGGGGGAATTTGATTGTGTCAAATTAATATTTATTTTAGAAGATAATTTGTGTTTATTTGTGTTTAGAATAGTTAATTGCATGTGTTTATGTTTTATAGGGGTGTAAAAGACATTTGACAAAGCTAAGGGTGGAAAAGCTTGAAGAAAACAAGGATTAGAAGTTGAATTTTTATCAAGAAAAGCGACACAGGCAAGTACACGGCCTTGTATATGGCCATGTATGTCTCAAGAAACAACGCATTTGTACATCATTGAAGACATAACCATGTTATGGACCGTGTAGAGTTCCAGATGATAAGACACGGGTTGAAATACGCCCGTGTCACTTTCAGGGAGATTGATGCGAAGATGTACACGGTTGGATGGAAGGCCGTGTAGAAGCACATGTTCAAGGCATGATTGAGACACGCCCGTGTAGCTTTAAGACACGCTCGTGTAACTTCGAGACATGCCTGTGTAGCTTTGAGACACGCCCGTGTAGGTTTAGAATTTTAGGTTTAATCAACTTCTTTGTAATCCTTATCTCGGTAGAATGAAGGGTAATAAAAGGGGGACTTAATTGAAGAATAAAAAGGACATTCCAGAGGGAAGAAAATCAGTTCATAGCTTTAAGGAATCAAGATTGGAGATCAAGAATATTCAAGAAATTAAGATTCTTCCTTTACTTTCTAATTTCCTTGTAATTGGTGATGGAATTCTTTATTATTCTTTTGGATTTTATTTTTTGTATGTTAGGCTAAGTTAGTTTTTCATTAGGGATTAAGCATCTGAAACATGATTTAGTTGTTTTTCTCTTCTTCTATTAATTCATTATTTCATGCGAAATTATGTTTATTATGCTTAATTCTTGTGAATGCTTAATCACCACTTATATGATTATAATTGGAAATATGTACTGAGACGTGATAATCTTAATTGAACTATAAACATAAATTAAGTTATTTCAGAGTTGGAGATAGCTTGGATTGATTTAATTCTATAACAGGCTGAGCATAAGTTTTATAATTTAATTGATTAGGGTTTGTGATTATAACGAGAGGAAAGTTACAATATTTTGGTTAATGGTTGTGAAATTAAGTAATTAAGCTTTGAGAAAAGTTAATTATAAATTAAGATTGCTTGGGATTTGCATGAATAATCAAATTATAAGAAGAGGGTCAACTAATGATTGTGAGGTGAATTAATTTCCTATTGAGTTTTATTTTCATTGATTATTGATTACTTATTTAATGTTCATTTGCATTCTATTTTCATAATTAGCAATTAGATCTTATAAGTTAATCAAATTGTTGAGCCTTAAACAATTAGAGTAAGTTTTAGGGTGAATAGTTCATAATCTCTGTGGGACGATCTTGTTATACTACGAGTTGATTCTGTATACTTGCAGAGTTCTAAAATAGGCAAACACTCCCACAACTTATGAATCTCCTAAAGCTCCCCAAAATCCTTGCTAGATGAGTAGAGAATTATCAAAATCTCCCAAAGCTATATCAAGATCACTCTTCTTCTCTTTCACTCAAAATCTCTACATTCTCCACTAACACACAAATACATATATACACATATAAAATATACACCAATCACAATTTACCAATTGTCCAAGTTGGTATCTCCTCCATAAATACTAGATTATCACTTAATAAAATAATACAAACTATCTTAATTATATATACATAAATATCACCACCAAATCTCTACACCCCCTTAATGAACTAGGATTATTACCCAAAAATTCACAACTTTCTAATGTGATAAATTAGTCCAAACTTTCCTAACAAATAAGTCCCTTTCTACCAACATACACACCACAAACTTAAATATAATCCACAATTGAACTCTATATGTTATGAAAATATAATGCATGAATAGTGCATCTAAGATGCGGGTGTTACGATTGTCCCCTCCTAAATAAAAATTTCATCCTCGAAATTTATTTCTCACTACTTCCACTTCCAGGAAATAAATATGGGTACTTCTGTCTCATTTGTTCTTCCACTTCCCATATTGCTTCCCTTGGAGAATGATGACTCCATTTAACCTTCACTATTGGTATTTCCTTGTTCCTCAATTGCTTCACCTTTCAATCCAGAATTTCCATTGGTTCTTTCACATAGGTTAGCATCTCAGAAACTTCTATCTCCAACTTTTGCATAATATGGCTCGGATCTGATCAATACCGCCTTAACATTGACACATGACATACATTATATATGGAAGACAATTCTACTGGTAGTGCCAATCTATATGATAGTGGTCCAATTCTCTCTATAATCTTATAGGGTCCAATGTACCTTGGGCTCAATTTTCTTTATCTACCAAATCTTAAAACCCCTTTCCATGGCGACACCTTTAAGAAAACCTTCTCTCCCACTTGATATTCCATTTCCCTTCGATGTTGGTCCACATAACTTTTCTATCGATCTTGTGTCGCTTTGAGACTTTTCTTCACTACTTGTATTTTATCAACTATTTCTTGAATCAATTTAGGCCCTTCTAGTTGTCTCAATCCCTCTACATCCCAACATACTGGACTTCGACACTTTCTTCCATATAAAGCCTTATATGGAGCCATTCCGATGCTGGAATAATAACCATTATTGTAAGTAAACTCTATCAATGGCAAATGATCATCCCAGTTCCCTTTAAACTCAAGTACATAAGCTCTTATCATGTCTTCTAGTGTCTAAATTGTACTTTCTGACTACCCATCTATCTGTGAATAAAAAGTCATACTATAATGCAATTTTGTTCCTAAAGCTTGTTGCAAACTTCCCAAAAAATGCAAAGTGAATCTAGGATCTCTGTCAGACACAATTGATAATGGAATTCCATGCAATCGTACAATTTTATAAACATATAAAAAAGCTAATTTATCTAGAGAGTCACTAGTTTGAACCTGCAAGAAATGAGCTAATTTGGTCAATCTCTCTACTATTACCCACTCGGCATCATATTTTTGGAAATTCTAGGCAACCCTATAACAAAATCCATCGTTATCTTCTCCCACTTCCATTTGGGAATCTTCAAAGGTTATAATTTACCTGCAGGTGCTTGATGTTCAGCGTTTACTTATTGACAAGTTAAACATCATGCAACAAACTCTGCTATATCTTTCCTCATTATTGGCCACTAATAGAAAGGCCTCAAGTCCTGATACATTTTAGTGCTACTCGGATGCATTGCATAAGAAGCAGAATGAACTTCATCCATAATTTGCCTCCTTAACTCTCTAGTGTCTGGTGCGCACACACAATCTTCCATCACCAATATACCATTCTTTGTGATTGCAAATTGAGAATTAATTCCAGCTTCTACTTTTTCTTTCATCTTCTTCAAATACGGATCTTCCATTTGTACGCTTTAAATTTGATCTCTCAAAGATGGTCTAACTTATAAGGTAACCAATAATTGATCTCTTTCAATATCAAATATAGCATTCATTGCCCGCAAAGCCACTAGATTGCCCATATCATAACAAATTATCCCAGCAGAGCTTTCCACTATTTTTTGGCTCAACACGTCCGCTACCACATTCACCTTCCCCATGTGATACTCAATCGTATAATCATAATCTTTCAGTAGTTCTATCCATCTTCATTATCTCAAGTTCAATTCTTTATGAGTAGGGATGTACTTCAAACTTTTATGATCAGTAAAGATAGAAAATGTCTCCCCAAAGAGATAATGTCGCCAAGTATTTAATGTATAAACAATAGCGGCCAATTCTAGATTTGTGTCGAGTAATTCATTTCGTGTGGTCGCAATTGCCTTGATGTATAAGCTATCACCCTTCCAGTTTGCATGAGCATACATCATCATCCTTGTATTGAAGCATCAATATACACCACATAACCTCCAGTTCTAGTTGGTAAAACAAGTACAGGAGTAGTAGTAAGGGCATTCTTCAACCTCTCAAAACTACATTGGCATGCCTCATTCCATCGAAAAAACATTCTTTTTCAATACAGTAGTCAAAGGTCTAGCAACTGTGGAGAAATCTTTCATAAATCTTCTTTAGTACCCAGCTAATCCCAAAAAACTTTGAATTTTTATCACATTTCTAGGTAGCTCCCACTCTAGAATAGCTTTAATCTTCGATGGATCTGGCTTTACTCCTTCTTGAGATACAATATGTCCAAGAAAATGCAATTTCTTCCATTATGAACTTGCATTTCTTGAATTTAGCATACAACTTCTTCTCTCATAATATTTGTAAAGCTACTCGAAGATGCTTTTCATGTTCTTCTCGACTTGGAGAGTATATGAGTATGTCATCAATGAAAACAATAACAAACTGATCTAAATACGGCTGGAAAGTTTTGTTCATTAAGGACATAAAAGCTGCGGGCATGTTTGTTAATCCAAAAGGCATCACAAGAAATTCATAGTGCCCATATCTAGTCCTAAATGGAGTTTTGGGAATTGAAGTTTCTGCTACCTGAAGTTGCCAATAGCCGGATCTCATATCAATCTTAGAAAATACAAAAGCATCCTTTAGCTAATCAAGCAAATTGTCAATTTTGGGCAAAGGATATTTATTCTTCACTGCTATTCTATTCAATTGCCTATAATCAATACACAATCTCATACTTCCGTCTTTGTTCTTCACAAATAATATCGGTTCTCCCCACGGTGAAATGCTTGGCCTAATGAACCCTTTTTCCAATAATTCTTCTAATTGCTTCTTCAATTCTTTCAACTCTAATGGTGCCATCCGGTATGATGCAATTGATATTGGAGCTACTCTTAATGCAGTCTCAATTTTAAAATCCACTTCTCTATGTGGTAGCAATACTGGTAACTCATCTAAAAACACATCTAAAAATTCTCTAACGATAGATACATCCATCACTCCCGAACTAACTTTTAACGTGTCAATGATATTGGCCAAATATGCCTCACATCCATCTCTAATCCGTTAAAAAGCCATGGTGGCCAAAATTAAACAAGAAGGAATGGTTTTTCTCTCTCCCACTAACACTAGCTTTTCTTACCCCAAAGTCTCAATGGTCACTTCTTTGGTATAACAGTTCACAACAACATGATGCTTGGATAGCCAATCCATTCTCAATATAACATCAAACTCTTCTAAATTGATCACCACTAAGTCAGTATGCAAAGTTCTACCCTCTATTTCTATAGGACAGGCTTTAACTACCATATTAACAATCACCGTACCCCTAGCAGGCATAGACACACACATGTTATATCCTAATAATTCAATAGTACCATGAACTTTCAATGCGAACTCATAGGATATAAATGAATATGTTGAGCCAGGATATATTAAAATGAATGCAATATGACCAAGGATTGTAAATGTACCTGTGACTATGTCCGGTGCAGTTGGAGCTTCTTGCCTCATGATGGCATACACCCTAGCTTGACCTTGAACTTGCCCAATTGATCTTGTCGGTGCAGAGGTCCCAACTTTACTCCCTCTTCCTCGTCCTCTTCCTCAACCAATCTGAAGGGTATTTTTGCCCGCACTGCTTTGCCCCATCATCTGAGGTCCCTCAATATTATTTATTGTTGGACAATCTCTGATGATGTGTCTAGGTCGGCTACAGTAATAGCATACAATCACTCTAGACCGCCAGTATTCTCCAGAATGGAATCTGCCACACTTGTTGCATGTGGAGGCAGATACACTGCTCATTGGTCTACTTCTCCCCCCATCTCTTCAATTACCCTGATCTTTCAAATCCTCTACCGAAACTACTCCATGTTGATTGAGTAGGTTGGTTATCCCTCATCCTCAAAAACTACTTTATTAGAAACCAGAATCTCTAAAGGATGATCCTCCCCTAATTCTAAATGAAGAGGAAGGAGTAAACACATCGGTAGTCTTCTTCTTTTTGGCTTCAAAGGCATTCTTTTCCAAAATTATTTCCTCAGCTCGAATTACTGTCTGCAACAAATCCCTATATGTGGGTGGCTTCACCACTATCTTCTCTCGAATCTCAAGATTTAACCCTCTCTCAAACTGATTCCTCTTTAGTTCATCAATAGCTACCTCTTTAGGTGCATACTTTGATAGCTGATACATTGCAACTAGCATAGTAATTTTAGGATGTTTCATGCATGTTTAGGTTGCATTTAGTGCACATTTTAGTTTAGTTTTCATGCATTTTATTCATAATCATAAATGCTTTTGATCTTTATTGTTCTTGGTGAATTTATATGAATTTGAATGACTCATTGATATTTTTGAAGTTTGTTTAAAGCTTAAGGAAGTTATATGGACATATAGAAGTGATTTAAGGTCAAAGGAATGAAAGAAGCAAGCTTTGAAGTGTTTTTGGACTGTCACTACTCGGCACCCTTTATTTAAACCCTTCAATAGTCGACATAGAAGTGTTTTATCATGACTTCGCACTTCTTCTCTACCCATTCACGAGTTGTGATCGCAAACAACCTTCACGAGTCAGCACAAAGTTCACCACTCAGCATGGTGTGATGAGACACGACCCTTTGGATGATGTTGCACTCTTTCAGCCATAACTTCCACCAAAAAACTAGGATTTGAGTGATTTAAGTTGCTATGGAAATCTATTTTAGAGGGCTATAACTTCCATGAATACACCTAGACTTAATTCATTCGTCTAAAATGTCAAAAATTCCCTTGAACTATCTACCAATGTTGAAGCAATGTGATTCTTCACCAAGACTTGTAGCTTTTAGTTTAACATAACTTGTACCCTTTGGCTATCAACTTGAAACATATAAGCACTTTATTTTGTCTCTGTAAAAAATATATAGAAGATATTATTAGATAATTAGAGATTATTATTATTATAATATTTTAGAGACAAAAGTAGTTAGAACTTGAAGTTGTTGATATTCAAGGAAGATAAAAAGAGCATTTGCTTATAGACATTTTCATTCATCAAGTCATCATTAAAAGAGATTGCTGGAGACTCTAAATTCATTTCTAAGTGTTTCTAACTCTTCCTTTCTATAATTCTTTTGGTGTTTGAATATTATTTTATTGTGTTTATGTTATTATTAGTGATGTATCTAGGCTAATTACTTAGTAGGTTGGAATTGCAATTGATGATAGTTTCAATGAATTGAATTATTTGTTTTGTATTATTGAATGAATGATTTGATTTCAATTGAGTACTTAATTGTGTTTTATATGCTTGATCACTATATATGATGTGTTAATTAAATATTCACAATGAGAGTTGGGATATTTGGTGGAAAAATAATTGAATTCACTTAAAGGATAGGAAAGTACCTGGAGACAATAAATCCACTTTAAGGGATCAAAGAATTGGCAAAGAACATTATGGTTTTTGTTTATCTTTACAATGACATGAAAGTGCTTATAGACTCTAGATGGAAATGCCCTTATTTGACAATGAGAGTTGCTCTTAAGAATTTTAGGTCACATTCTCCAATTATTGCATTCATAGTTAATATAATTGTTTTATGTTAATAATTCATTGTTCTATTTTATATTGTAATCTCAACCTACGCTTCTTTAAATATTGTTGTTATTATGTTGTTGTTTAATTATATGTTTAAGTTAGTTTGTTATTTAATTAGATTCATAATTTGATTTATTACAATTTGATATATTGGTAAGCCTATTCATCTTACTATTTATCTAGTTAATAATTGATTTTCTCGTTATTCCCTGTGTTCGACCCCTTGCTTATCTTATATGTTAGTATAGGTGGTATGTCCTAGAGGCCAATCCCATATTTTAACATTGTAAAGTATCCTAAATGGCAATAAAATATTCATTTAAATAAAGTTTTTGTTTATTTGAATATTTATCCATTAGCATTATGTTAAATAGATTTATTATCAAGAGTTGATAATATGAGTGACAAATCTATTTAGTAAATATGCTATAAAATTGTTCATAGCTAATAAATTAATATCTGGGTAATATTAATTTGACTATCACCTCCATCTATTTTCCTTGATTAGTGTGTGATACTAATAGCGGGAGGTAGTAAGTCTCATACTACTTGATATGAGATATCAGAATAGACATGTGGATACTCATGTGATGGGTGGATCGAACATGACGTTAGATTTATGATCGTAAGGATATTCACTTATAGTCAACGATCACAATCTAGGTCATAATTGTGCATATAGTCCTTTGACATAAGGCAACACAATCATCCACATTTAAGTGGTTAGAGTTTGTTACCGCTTACATACCCGTGCTAGCCATGCATAGGTATATGGCGTGTGGTGGCTCTAATTGGTTAAATGTAGGGATGAGTGTTTGACCAAGATGGGATTCATTACCTGGAGTGAACCAGGTTAAGATCCTATGCTATCTAAGTTTATTCTTAATGAATAAGTTTCTGGCCATAACAAACATGACAGACTGAAAGAGTTTCAGTACTAGAAAGTGTTTTTAGTAATTGTTGTGTTTTATCAAGAATAGAACTTAAGATGAGGTCATATGATAAAGCTATTAGAGTTTGACTAAACCTTGACTTTAGGCTTTATCAGGATCTTCAAATGAAGGGATTTTAGTGCACGGTAATTATGACCAAAGGGTTCTTGTGAATCAATACATGCATTCATTTCTAATTGGGCAGTTGTGATATAGATGCTAGGGGTCACTCACAACTTATGAGAACTAAATGTGTATCATTGGGATTTTCACATTTAGACTTGAAAGTGTTCTAAGTAATATCAAGTGTTGATATTATATTCTCATTGCTAATTAGACATGAACCTAGTAAGTCACACCTAAAAGAGTTTCATCAAATCATTGTTATATTAATCTAGTTATTGATTAAAGTGTTTAATCAAGTAATTAGTGAAAAACCCTAGAGGGGGGGGGGTGAATAGGGTGATTAAAAATTATTAGGATTTAGGAGAGGCTTGGTGAGAAACAAAAATTCGAATTTGTTGAAGACAAAAAATATATAAAAGGTAAAACAAAGGTATATGGTTTTACAAAGGCTAAAACAAAAGATATATCAAAATGAACACAAATTATATCAAAGAAACATACCACAACACAAGAGATTTAAGGAGTTCAGATTCTCAACAATCCTACGTCTCCACCCAACTTCTCCCAAGTTAGGATTTTCAATACCAACACCAATCTTATTATTAGATTGTGTTACAACAAGATGAGTATTCTAGCTCAACTCAAACTATACAACAGGAGTGTTTTTCTTGGCTCAACACAAAACCAATAGCAAGAGTATTTTTCTCGGCTCAACACAAAACCAACAATAAGAGTATTCTAGGCCAACTCTAAACCTTACACAATACAATAATTTTATTACAATGGATTAATAATTAATCCAACAAGAGAAGGAAACTCACAACCCACTTCTTCAATTCCCAAAGAAAGAGTAGAAGAAAAGAATTCCTATCTCTACACATACCCAACTCTCTCAAGAACAATAAAAATAAATATTTCAAGAATTTAATTTGCATAAATGATATTATAAGATGGAGAGAATTGATAACCAGTAGCTCTAACATATTTTTGGACATCTCTATTTATAGAGGAAGCTAAAAACTAGCTGTTAGAGATAGAGGAAGTTGTGCCCATAAAGTCCCCTTAATTTAAGGTTGAATGCTGCAATTTTTCTTCTGTCAGAGGTGTCCTCCGGAGCTGGAAATCATGCTTTGGATTGGAACTCATGAAAATATGTCCATTGGAGCATTTTTAAACTTATAGGTGTCAGCTCCGGATCAGGATTTGGACTCCGGATTGAAGCGTCGCTGAAATTTGCCCGTTGGTGCATTCAACTTCCAAATCAGGAGCACGGTTCGAATCAGGATTTTCCCTATGTTTGGTTCTGACATATTTTGAAAAATTCTACAGCTGCCAAATCAAGAGCGCGGTCCGGATCAGGATTTGCGCTCTTGACAGCCCATGCCATATTTTGGTATTTTTGACATAACTTTCATGTTTTAGCTCCGATTGACCTGAAACTTGGAGGGCATCTTCATGGGACTTTAATGAACACTTTAAGTGATTAATAAAGCTTTAAATAAAACTTTATAACTCAATTAGAATTTAATTTAGATTAAATTAAATATTTATTTAAGTCTAGAATAACTTGAGTTCTTGAAGCAAAAATGACTTGTGCATTTGTTGCTTATTGCCCAAGTTCTTGAGCACTTCCTAACTTATATACACACATCAACAAACACATTAGTTAATCAAAATTGTTTGTTAAATTCAAAACCAAAGTGAGTTAGATTGATGTTCATGCAAATGTCCAACAATCTCCCCTTTTTTGTCTTTGACAAATAATTTTAAATTAAAGAGAAATAAATAATGTGTGAGTGTGTGATGTGTGAAATTTATAAATATAATGTATAACATACAAGAATTATTCAAAATTTATGTGCATATTTAAGAGCAAGCTCCCCCTAAATAATTAGAATTATGCATTTTCTCCCCCTATTTCTATGCATGAAAGAGCTTGTGCACATAAATTAAATATTTTTGTCACTCTTGATCGTATTAAGATGCACATTTTTCTCCCCCTTTGTCAAAGACCAAAAAGAGAAAGATGCCAACGATAATATTAAAAATGAAATTGTAACATATAAATAACAAGTCCAAAGTAAATAATGGGAGAAGAGAATGTATGACATAGTTGAAAATAGGGCTGAGCACGAGAAGGAGAAAAAACCGAACCGAACTGAAAATCCGAATCGATTGACAAAAAAACCATATCGAACCGATTAATTTTAACCCCGAACCAAATGGAACTGGACCGTTTTACTAATTTGGTACAGTAACGGAGATTTGTAAAAAACCGAACCAAAAACCGAATATAGTACCGGATATCATATGAATAAATAATATATAGATATTAATATTTATTATTGAACTTAATTTTATAGTTTATATATATATATATATTATTGAACTTAATTTTATAGTTATATATATATATATATATTAACAAAATTAAAATTATTAATTTCATTATCATTGCTATTATAACAAATATTTAAATTACTTAAAATAAAATATTATTCACTACTAATTCAATATTAAATAAAAAATAAATTATTAAACATAGTAAAAATTTATATATTTATAATAGAATTATATATTTTTCATAATAGTATTGTTAATAGAAATAGACTAATAGTATTATTAA